>VZQC01005209.1:3841379-3859542 GCA_009823505.1 Rhizomys pruinosus
ATTCCTGAGTGCATAGCCCTAGGACTTTAGTTTTATATTTGGTTTGTTGAACAGAGAAGGTAGTCCTTCCACAAGTTCCCATCTAGTAGTCATTAAAGAAGCAGTTTTCCGGGTTTTTATAAGAGATTACTTCTACAATAGTTGTCTCCAATTTACAGTTGGGGAGCGACCTCACATTGTCATATTTCTCCTTAGTCTATGGGTGGGAAGGCAAGAAGTCTCTCTATCAGAACCTTTGTGGCACCTAGAAGTAAGTTTCATTAGGACTCATTATAAACTAGTTGTTACATCACTGTAGGATCCACAGGTGGGTTCGATGTTTATGGCAATTGAGGCTTTTCTTCCTTTGAATGTTCACAGAGGGGTTCAGCCTTTCCGTTGCCACTTTTTTCGGTGGCACTCCTACTACACAATGCAAACCTGTATCTTTCTTTCTCAGCCGTTAAGTTGGTGATGTTTTGTCCTTTTGGAACAAACAAATCTTTTCCCATAGTTCATTTAAGATTTGATTTGCAGGGGTTTGATGAAAAGGTGTCATGTCTATCTGTACCCCCAACTTTTTTTTAGCGATATGAGTCTTCCAGAAGAAGTTAGTATTAACATGACCCTTATAGGGTGTAATCAAGGCAAAGATTTCATAAAAATTCACCCATGTTGTTTTGGGTGAATATATATGAATAACTTGGGAAGCAAACTAATTTTTACGTTAAACATATCTAATATTAGAGTGCTTACAAGTTGATACTGTACAGACAGAGAAATATATAGAAGAAATGTTGGTATTTGTCAATCCCAAAGTTCTTGCTTCTACCGATTTTATGTAAAGCAAATGTGGCAACAGCGAATTATATCTCCATTTAATTTCAGATGCATTACCATTTTTATCAGATTCGGTAAACCAATGTTGTTTAATAGTACACATGTTTACTTTTACTTTTACTGAGTCCTAAAAAACCATGTATCCTGTAGACAGTGTCTAGGCGAAACTCGGTACTTGCTGAGCTCACGTAAAAGTATGCCTTACAGTCGAATATACATCCGTGTCCCTCTGCCACCCATCCCCCCTTTCCAATTCACCATTTCAGTCCATTTTCTGATGCAGATTTTCTTGTTCTTACTATGGCCTCCCTCTCCATGAGAAATATTTATATCTGGGTTGTTGGTACTAGCATCCACATATGAGGGACACCATTTGTCGTTTGTTTTTCTGGGACTGTGTTACTTCACTTAACATAATGTCTTCCAGCTCCATCCATTTACCTGCAAATTTCATGATGTTGTCCCTCTTTACTGCTGCATAGTATTCCATTGTATACATGTACCACATTTTCTCTATCCACTCGTCAGTTGAAGGGCACCTGGGCTGGTTCCAGCTTTTTGCTATTGTGAACAGAGCTGCAATAAACATAGCTGTGCATGTATCTTTGCAGTAAGTTGTGTCTTGTGGGTATATACCCAGGAGTGGTATGACTGGGTCAATATAATACTCTGAGATCTGGAATATATAGCTTATAATATAACGTCACTATTTTCTGTTTAAGCAAAACTACAATGAGTTACACATTTTAATGTAGTGGTATGCTAATACAAATATGTCACAATTTCTTTAATAGTGTTATTTTAAATATTTTTTATTCTTTGAAACATTTTTACAATATATTTTGATCATTTTCAGAACTCCTCCTCTATATCTATCTGCACCTTTTATCTTCCTTGACTATATGTCCTCTATATTATTTTCAGGGCCTATCGAATTAATTAGTGTTTTCTAAATACTCTGGGGTATATGTCTTTCAGGACTCTTATTTTTAATTTGTTTTGGTGAATCTTTATTTAAAATTTTTTTTTTTATTTATTTCCGTATGTGTATGAATGCACTGTCTGCATGCAAGTCTGTGCACCCATGACATGCAATGCCGCGGAGGTCAGAAGAGGGTGTCGGACTCCCCTGGAACTGGAGTTCTCCTGGAATTGGAGTCTCAGACGGCTCTCGGCCGCCATGTGGGTGCTGGGGATCGAATCCGGGTCCTCTGCAAGAGCGGTCGGCGCTCTTAACCGCTAGGCCATCTCTCCAGCCCCGTTTTGGTGAATCTTTAAATCACTATGACTAATACAGGACTTTTCTCGAATAATACATATTATTGTTCTCATGAGGTCCCTGAATTCTTTTAACCTGGTTTTATTAGTTTTGTAATGTGACAATATTTTCTTATACAAGCATAATTTTAATATATCAGATAACATCTTTATATACTCTTTTCAAATATATTTATAGTATTTCAATCCTATATTCTCACGAATTTTGCTGTCAGAAAGTTTCTCTCCCTTTCTTACATTGAACAATGCATACTGCCAAGTTGTCCATGTGTTTGTATGGATGTTTGTGCTTTCATATCCTAGAATGAGTTGATGGAACTGCATTAATTCTGTATTTTCTCATCTCCCTAGCCAATTCCCTTTGGATCTAGTTCAAGCTCTCTTAATTTGGTGTTCACTTCTCTGTGGTTGTTGAATAGTTGATGTTGTTAGGCCTTTTGCAGATGAGAAAATAGAAAGTTCTGATTGGAGTCTGAAATAAAGATGGAGACTATTTAGATTCCTTGTGTTAGCCTGATTAAATAGCTTTATGCTCAGAATTTCTATGGGGAGATATTTTATGTTTCCATAAGTGGAAGAATATCTTTGGAGTTTATATTTCCACTTTTGGTATTGGCTACATTTGGTCTGTTCAAGTTCTCAATATATATCTCTTACATAAGTTATAATGAAAATTAGAGCCTTTTATCAAATATAGGTAGAATTAAGACATTTATATCTTATATACACATAATAAATGTATCAATATCTTTGTATATTTTTCTAAATAAATACAACACTTAAATGTGGTATATTTTCCACTCATTTTGTCATATGAAAATATATAAGTTTAAAATAAGGTATGTATTGACATATTCATTTATTATTTATTTATACTTTTGAATCTTTGATCATTTGTTTCTCTCTTCTTGCCTTTACTAAGCTGTTATAATCAACTTGAATCTGCAGGTATCTCTGATATTTTGGAGGGTTTTGCCATGTGTTTAAGTGTCAACATTTTTTAAGTGAATCAATGATTCCTTTCAGTCTATCTCCAGTCTATCTCTTGTCCTCCAAAAATACCTGGACTTCTTCATGTGGCGATAAGCATCTCTCCAGTGAAATTATACTGATGTATACTTTATGATCCCTACTTAAACTTTTACCCTTATATTAAAAATGTCACAAACCTAGGACATATTTAAAAATGCTTTGTGGATGAAAAAGTTTAAAATTACAATGAAAATTTTCTTTTTAAAACATATTTCTTTATATTTTTACTGTGCGTATGTTTGTGTGGAGCTCAGAGGACCACATATAGAGACTGAATATTACTTTCCTAGGTGTAGGATCTGATGATCAAACTTAGATCTTCCAGCTTTATGACAAGAGCCTTTATAATCTGTGTCATCTTATTAGAGTTACATTTGAAATTTCTAGGAATAAAAAGAGTTAAGTGTTGGGTTAGTGTGTGTGTGTGTGTGTGTGTGTGTGTGTGTGTATTGTCTGTTAGCATGCATATGTTGTATTTACCTGTGTGTATACGGTTTACGTGTGCATGTATGGTGTGTGATGTGTGAATGAATACCTGTGTGATGTGAGTGTGGTGTGTGTCTGTGTGTGTGTGTCTGTGTGTGTGTCTGTGCGTGTGTGATCATGTATTAATCCTACCATGTATGCAAATCTTTTCAGTCCTCTTTTATGGTACATCTTACTTCCGAGATGGTAATTACTGCTGTCACTGAACCTAGAACAATCCATTTTTTACTAAGGTTTCTTCCCACTGAGCCATGAGATCCTTATGTCTCCACCTTTCTAATATTGTCCTTACAAGGAAGCCCAACCACATCTGGCTTTTATGTCAGGTTTGTGCTGAGGATCAGAACTGAGGTTCTAGTTCTGCACATAAAACACTTTACCAAATAAATCACTTTCCAAACCCATAGAGAGATAGTTTTCATAATCAGTATACATCAAACATTTAACAAAATTTAATGATTTAAGGCTTATCATTTGGTGGCGAAAACTAGTAATAACCTATTTTTTAATTGAACTTCCTAATCTGAACTCTCATTTTCATGACCGTATTGTCATAGCCCTTTGACACTTTATAACTGTTATTCTGATATTAGATTGATCCCTAACATCTATGAAGAGAAAAGGAATGTCTTACTATTTAGGACTATTGTCTTCAATGCAGTCAAGCATATTTTGCAAATATGTGACTACAATTGAAGGAATAGTGGGCTATGTATATATTTTAAGCATATATGTTCTTTTTTATTTTTTTAATTTTTATTTATTTCTGTATGTGTATGAATGTACTGTCTACGTGGTGTGTGCACCTGTGTCGCGCAATGCCACGGAGGTCAGAAGAGGGTCTCGGATTCCCCTGGAACTGGAGTTCTCCTGGAATTGGAGTTTCAGACGGTTCTCGGCCGCCATGTGGGTGTTGGGGATCGAACCAGGGTCCTCTGTAAGAGCGGTCGGCGCTCTTAACTGCTAAACCATCTCTCCAGCCCAGCATATATGTTCTCAAATAACTGGTCTTAGAGGTGCATTATGAGTTCAGATATATTTTATGTGTCAAAATTCACTGTGTGAAGAATTATTGATAAAAAATACAAATCAAAATAGTATTTTGTGTAACGCCATAGCCTTTCCATTTTTATATCACCAGGTTAATTTGTAGAGGAGAATGAGAAATTTAGATAAGTGTGTAACATATGTAAACTTTCTGTAACAGTGATTTTAGAGCTTCCTATATACTACATAGAAAGATATTAATCAGTTCATTTTTATGCTGTCCTGTCAGAAAGAAGGAAATTAACATTCATTCAGCCCTTGTTATTTTCCAACACAATGTTACTTTCCCAAAATGTCAAATTTTTATCATTTTAAAACAGATATCCAGAATGGGAATTAGTTCCAATATACGTATAATAATAGTCAATTGGAAAACTTAATTAATTTATCTAATTCTAGGTCTCCTACAAAACTTTCTAAGTGTTCACAGTATTTGCGGTTACTAACAAAGTGATTTAAAGTAGCATTTGAACTGAGCTGAAATTGTTATTTGCTAGGCAGGTTAGGGTACCATGAAAAGCCTAGAGTCATAAGTCAGACCTGATCCAAAGTAGCAAAAATAAATGAACGAAATATGAATTATTTGACTTAAAATTATGGTAGTTGACCTTAAACTCTATTTTGTAATCTACAATGTTGAATTACTATAAAATACATAGAAATAATATTTTAATTTTTATTTCCTATATGAAAACAAAAAATAATAAGATATATCTAAAATAATATAATCATTACTAACACATGTGCTTTTCACACTCACCAGTGAATTATATTTCATTTTGTTGAATTAAATTATTTCACTTATGCAATCCAAACTTTTCACTACTTTCATTCTATATTTAAGGCAGGAATGTTTTTCACTATAATTTTGGAATTTTTTT
Organism: Rhizomys pruinosus; assembly: GCA_009823505.1. Lineage (NCBI taxonomy): Eukaryota > Metazoa > Chordata > Mammalia > Rodentia > Spalacidae > Rhizomys > Rhizomys pruinosus. Next base: position 3,846,923 of record VZQC01005209.1, read on the forward strand.
ACAAGTTAATGTGTATAGATGCAAAAGCATGAATCATACTCAACTTACTTGAAAGTAAGATGTAAGATGTATTCATGTACAATATTGATTATTTTGATAATATGAGGTTTTTCATGCTTACTGCAAATGACTATTTTGAAAATATTTTCTTTCTTCTACATATGTATTATATAACTAAAGATATTTTAAGTGGGCATAACAGTACCAGCCAAAAGTTATTCAAATCAGACACATGCTGTGATACAAGCCAAACATTCCTTTTTGTAAATTTAAAATAGTTTGCTCATAAAATAAGTAATATTTTACCCTTGAAAGATTTTTTTCCTTCTTTCATTTATAGAAAGACCAGATGGGTCTCATAGGTCATTCACAGTTATGAATGAAATAAAAAAAATCTCTTCAGAGGTGAAATATCCTTTATTTTTCTCTTAAAAATAAACTATTTGCTTGGATGGAAACCTTCTGTATAGCAGCATAATTGCTGAGATCTGTGGGGTGTCTTGGAAAATGAGATGCTCTGTCTCAAGGAGTTATAACTTATCCTTGTGCATAAAATCTGAATAAATAAATGGGAGTAAACCTTGGAGTTTCTTGCAGAGAGGAGATACATTAAACACAGCTGAGATTTAGAAATAAAAGCTAAAAGGGTAATGAGTGAACACAACCGAATTATTTAGCAGTCAGATTAGCCTACTTTTTAATGTTACACACAATTAAAAGTACTTTTTGATATTTTAAGAAAATAACTTCTTTCTCTTTTTCAAACAGCAAATCAGATGGCTATTATAAATTCAAGTGCTGATGGTGCTGAGATTTTAAACACTATTAGCTACTTACTTTTGTTTATTTATATTACACCTTGGATGAAATGACTAATATGATATAGGGTGTTAAATGACTTTATAATTAGTTCATTCAACAACTATTGAGTACTTCTTGTGAATGAAATATTCTTTTTTTTTTTTTTTTTTTTGGTGTTTTTGAGACAAGGTCTCCCTGTAGCCCCAGCTGGCCTGGAACTCACTCTGTAGACCAGGCTGGCCTTGAACTCACCAAGATCTGCCTGCCTCTGCCTCCTGAGTGCTGGGATTAAATGTGTCACCACACATATCGGAATCAAACATTCTTATTCACAATGTAGATAGAGAAATGAACAATATCACCAGAGTGTGTTTTATCATGAAATCATAAGTTATGTAAATGTGCTATACACAAATATAAAATAGTTAAATTTCTTCTGTGTGTGAAGAAATATATTTGAAGAAATGTTTTTAGATTAGAAATTCCTTTGCAGATAAGTATATATTTAAATCAATGTGATAAAATGGTATTAAGGAACCTGGAGAGATGACAGAGCAGCTAACAGTGCTTTCTGCTTTTGCAGAGGACTAGAGCTTGATTGCCGTCACCATGTCCAGAGACAGCACAGACAGCTGTACCTGCAACTCCAGGGGAGTGAATACCATCTTTTGGTCTATGCACACACATGTCTGCATGTATACACACACACACACACACACAGCCACATCTAGTTCAGGACACTAAAATCACTATTTAAAGTATTGCTTCAACATTTGCAGTGGTCTATCTGCCAGTATTTTGTAACCTTCAAACTATCTCTGTGAAATTCAAATGTGATCAGTTGCCTTCCTATTTTTCTGCATCTCCACTGAATTTAGGATAAAACATGAAGTTCATATGGCTGTGAAAGCACTTTGCACTTTCTCATATTTATATCTCTTGTCTGGTTTGTCTTCTACCAGCATGTTGAAAACTTTATAAAATCCCTGTTATAGAAAGTGAACTTTTTTTATCTTCCTTGAACACAATTTTTACACCTTCTCTCAGATCTAGACTTCTGTATATGTTATTCTCTTTGCTGGAGAATATATCTACAGTCTTCTATCTCTACTCCCAAACTTCTCTGAGTTAACATCTCCAGGTCTTGAGTTTTGGCATCTCTTGATCTGAGAAACTTTTTTATGCTCAGACAGTTTTGGTTAGGATGTTATGTTCTATACATCCAAGTACTTCTGCAGTTCTGTGTAAGCACTATAAAACTGTAGAACCTGGCTGTCTCAGTAGACTGTTGATTTTCATTCCAGAATACATTCCTAGTAAAAACTTCCACATTGTAGATAGTCTAAAATAATTTGAATATGTGAGTGAATGGTTTATGATATACAGAAACAAGATAATTTGGATTATCCTTGTATAATAACCTAATTTATGCTTTGCTATGTAAATTTTTCAATTAACTTGTATTAAATGTCTTAAAGTACCTTGAATAAACAGTGTTTCTGCTTGCTATTCATCTTTATGATGAATACTGAAAATGCATTTAAGTATTTGCTTGTATATATGGAGATTTGTAACACCACTTGGTATGTTTACTTTCAGCTATAATTAAAAATATAGAACTTCCTGCTCAGACCTGTAAGGGTACAGGCACCTCCTTGCACCTCTATGCACCTCTGTAGGACTTGTGGACTACAGCTGGAGGTAGGGACTGTGACCAGGGGGCCAGGAAAGGCACAACTTCTTGCTCAGACCTGTAATGGTGCAGGCAACTCTGAATGCCTCTGCACAACTCCTGGGTGACTGCAGCTGAGGTAAGGACTGTGCACAGCAGGCCACCCCCCCCAGTGGACAACATTTTGGGACCAGCTATAGAGACTGGGGTCACAAGGTAAAGAAGAGACAGCAAATATGCCACTCCTCAGTTAACCTAGAGGAACAGCTCTTCAACACAAAGAAGACATACTCCAATTTCGCATCAGATTACAATCAACAAACCAAATCCATATGCCCAAAGCACATTGAAAAATCAACACCATGGGAAGAGTAAAGAATAAATCCCCACCAAATTCTATCAGTCCTATGGAAGACTCCAATAATGATTTCTCCCTGGAGGTAACCCAGGACACAGATTTTAAAAGAACAATCATAGACATACTCAAAGGAATCAAAGAATATAAAGAACAAATCAAAGAACTGAAGGGAGGGAATGACAAACTCCAGAAGGAACTAAAGGGAGATAAGATGAATACCATAAGGAAGTGGAAACACTGAAAAGATCCCAGGCTGAAATGAAATAGGAAACCAAGCAGAGAATCAAAGATATAGAAGGAGAAATAGACAAGATCCAGAAGGAAACAGAAATACTAAAGAAATCACAGGATTAAATGAAAAAGGAACTCAAACACACATCCAGTAAGCAGGAAAGGATGAAAGAAATCCTCAGTAACAGATCAGATGAAGCAGGAAATAGAATATCACATCAGGAAGTTAAGAGAAGAACTAGAATGCTCAAGTAAAGATTATGAAAAAAAACCCCAAAACACAAGAGTGGAGCAGTCAGGAAATGTGGGACACTATGAAAATACCAAAGTTCAGCATCATAGGAATAGAGGAAGGAGAAGAATTCCAGGAAAACAGTATTGATCAAATCTTCAACAGAATAGAAGTAAAGTTCCCTAAACTGGAAAATGACAAAAGCACATACAACACCAAATAGACAAAATCAGAAAAGAAATTCCCCACACCATATCATAGTTAAAATATTAGATGTCTCACCAAAATACAAAATACTGAAGGCCACAAAAGAAAAAGAAGTTAGATAAAAAAGAAAACCCATCAGAATAACTGCTGACTTTTTGATGTAAACCATGAAAGCCAGAAGAACATGGACCAAAGTATTCCCAGTGCTAAATGACTATAGATGCCAACCAAGATTACTATACTCAACAAAAATGTCAATTATAGTTGAAAGAGAAATAAAAATCTTTCATGGCATAAACAAGAGGAAAGAATTCATGTCTAGTAAACCAAACCTTCAGAAAATACTTGAAACAATTCAAAGGTCAAAAGAAAAGAGCAAGTATTCCCAAGCAGCTAAAGAGAATAATTGATAACAGGATAGCTGTGAAAATACTAACTTAAACCAAGAATACAAACAGAAAATAAGGTGAAAGGAAGCAACACACATCTCTCAATAATACTCTTAAATATTAATGGTCTAAACTCCCAAATCAAAAGATATAGATTGGGAGAATGGATTAGGAAACAGAACCCATCTATATGCTGTCGACAAGTAACCCATCTCACCCTCAAGGATAGGCATCAACTTAAGTTGAAAGGATGGAATATATTACAAGCAAATGGTACCAAAAAGAAAGTGTGAGTTGCTATACTAATATCAGAAAATATAGGCTTCAAAGTAAATATAATCAGAAGAGACAAATAGGGCCACTAAATCCATTTCAAAGGAAGAATTAACCATGAACATTTTACAATCATTAATATATATGCATCAATCTCTGGTGCAGCAGACTAAATAAGCACATTCTGCAGGACCTCAAGACACAGATAAATCCCTGCACACTAATGGTAGGGGACTTCAATACTCCACTGAGCCCTTTGGACAGGTCAACTGGACAAAGAATAAACAGAGAGATATCTGAACTGAGCAATATAATACACCAAATGGACCTCACAGATATCTACCAAATATTCCACTCAAATACCAGAGAATATGCTTTCTACTCATCACCCTATGGAACATTCTCCAAAATCGAACACATACAGGGACACTGAAAAAAATCTCAATATATATAAAAGGATCAAAATAACCCCATGCATTCTATCAAACCACAGTGCAATAAAACTCAATATCAACACCAGAACAAGCCCTACAGTATACAGGAACACATGGAGACTAAACAACAAACTCATAAACAATGAATGGGGCAAGGAAGAAATAAGGAAAGAAATAAAATTATTCCTGAAACTAAATAAAAAGAAAAAGATAATACAATGCAACAAAAACTATGGGATAATTTAAAAGTAGACATAAGGGCGAAATTAATAGTACTACGTGCCTACATTAAAAATTATAGAATGAGCACAAATAAGTGATCTAACTCTGCAGCTGAAAGCACTTCAGAGGCACAAAAAATGAATCCTAAACCCAAAAGACAATAGGAAATAACAAAAAAAAATTAGAGAGATCAATGAAATTGAAAGAAAGAAAATGATAAAAAGAATCAATGAATCCAAAAGCTGGTTCTTTGAAAGGATAAACCAGATAGATAGACCTCAAACCCAGTTAACCAAAACAAAGAAAGAGCTGCTCCAAATTGATAGAATTCAAGATAAAAGGGAAACATCATGACAGATCTCAAAAAGATTCAGATAATAATACAAAAATGTTTTAAAGACCTATACTCTACTAAATTTGAAAACCTCAAAGAAATGGATGAATATCTGAAATCCTGGAATTCATCAAAGCTTTCTCAAGAAGATATTGACAGCTTATAAAGACCCATAACATATGAGGAAATCAAAATAGTTCAAAACCTCCCAAATAAAATAACTCAGGTCCAGACAGATTTATTACTCAAATTGTTCAAAAGAATAGAAACAAAGGGAAATCTCCCAAATTCTTTCTATGAAGCCAGTATCACTCTAATACTCACACCAGGCAAAGGTAAAACCAAAAAATAGGCCCATTTCATTAATGAACAAAGATGCAAAAATTTCAACAAAATATTTGCAAAACACATACAGGCACACATCAAAAAAGGTCAACAGTTAATAAATCAAAACTCATCAACCTCAAAAGCTTCTGTACAGCTAAATAAACAACAAAGAAAGTGAAGGAAACAAACCCACAGAGTGGGAGAAAATCTTCAGCAGTAATGATCAGACAGATCATTAGCATCCAGAATATATAAACTACACAAAAACCAAAGAAGTAAGAAAACAAATGACTCACTCAAAAGATGGAGTAAAGATCTGAACAGACACTTCACCAATGAGAAAGTAAAAGATGGCTGAGAAACATCTTAAAAAATTGTTCAACATTGTTAATTAAGGAAATGCGAATTAAAACCACTCTAAGATATCTCACTCAAATACGACTGGCTAAGATCAAGAAAACAAAAGATACCAAATGCTGGACAGGTTGTGGGGAAAGGGGAATACTCACCCACTGCTGGTGGGAATGTAAACTAGTACAACTGCTGTGGAAAGCAGTGTGGAGAACCCTTTAAAAAACTCAAAATGGGGGCTGGAGAGATGGCCTACTGGTTAAGAGTGCCTACAGCTCTTGCATAGGACCCAGGTTCCATCCCCAACACCCACGTGGTGGCTGAGAACCATCTTCATCTCCAGTGCAAGGGAAATCTGACACTCTCTTCTGACCTACACAGCATTGCACGACACAGATGCACAAACCTACATGCAGACAGTACATTCATACACATAAAAAATAAATAAAATATAAAAAAAAACTCAAAATGAGCCCACCACCTGACCCAGCTATACTACTTCTGGGTATATACCCACAAGACTTATCCTACTGCAAAAAGATACATGCACATCTATGTATTTTGCAGCTCTTTTCACAATAGGGAAGAGTTGGAAGCAACCCAAATGCTTCTCAACTGAGGACTGGATAACAAAAATGTGGTACATCTACACAATGGAGTTCTATGCAGTGGTAAAGAAAGATGACATCATGAAATTTGGAGGTAAATGAATGGAACTTGAACCCATTATGCTAAGTGAAGTACACAGTACATCCCCCCAAAAAAATAAAAAAAAAAAATAATAGGGAATGGTTTCCCTCATTTGCGGATACTAGTACCAAATCCTCCAATTGAAAGAAAAGCAACCAGGCATGGTGGTGCATGCCTTTAATCCTAGCACTTTGAAGGCAGAGGCAGGTGGATCTTTGTGAGTTCAAGGCCAGCCTGGTCTACAGAGGGAGTTCCAGGACAGCTGGTGCTACAGGGAGACCCTGTCTTGAAAAGACCAAAAAAAAAAAAAAAAAAAAAAGAAAAAGAAAGAAAAGCTGAGCAAAGTTATTGTCATATTTCTTTCTATCTCTTTCTATCTGAAAGCAACTGTGATGTTATAATGCGAATATCATAATGAGCCCTAGAATTAACTTACCACCTACTTTCAGGCATGATAATTAATGTACATGGGCAGAGGTATATATTCATATTTTCAAGTAATATAAAATTAAAAGAAAAAATCTGAACCCCTGAACATAATAAAAAAGAAAGAATGTGTAGATGAAACTGATCAATGAATACCATGTTGGTTACATACAACATGAAGCTTTGGTGTATGATTTTACAGTAGGATCAATATAGATGTGATACTGCATGCATTTCAAATGCCTCAAAGAAAGAACTTTTACTTTTGATCAGAACTGTGGAATTTTTAACCATAAAGAACTTATACATGTTTAATGACCTAGACATGTTCATGAGTTTTAAGTTTTAAACAATGTATATATTCATGAAACATCATGTGACCCTATAAATATGTGCAACTTTATATTTGTATATGTCAGTCAAAATTTAGTAAATAAAAAAAGATAGTGGAAAAAAAGATCTTTCACCATGACCAAGTTGTATTTATAACAGAGATGTAGTGATGGTTCCATATCTACAAAATATCATAAAATGCATAAATGGGCTGAAAGTCAAAAACCACATGGTTATCGCAATTGATATAGAAAAAGCCTTTGACAAAATCCAGCATCCTTTCATGTTTAAAGTCCTAGGGAGAAATCTCCCTAGGACTTTAAACATGAAAGGAGGGAACATTCTTTAAAATAATCACAGCTATATACAAGAAACCAACAACCAAGATCATCCCAAATGGGGAAAATTTAGAAAGCATTCCCCTTAAAATCAGGAACCTGGCCAGCAAGGCTGCCACTTTGCTTGAAATACTTGCTCAGGCAATAAGAAAATAAAAAGAAATTAAAGGAGTACTAATAGGAAAAGAGGAATTCCAACTATCCCTTTTTTGTGGACAATATGTTACTATACCTAAGGGACACACACACACAAAAACAAACAAACAAACAAAACAAAACAAAACAAAAAACAAACAAACAAGGAATTCTTGAAATGATCAAGAGTTTCAGTAAACTTACTGGATACAAAATTAAAGTAGAAAAATCAGAAAAGGAGACTGAAAAAGCAAGATGGAAAGACCTCCCAGGCACATGAAATGGAAAAATTAATATAATAAATATGTGCATCCTACTCAAAATAATATACAGCTTCAAAGCAATCTCGAACAAACTCCTCATGAGATTCTTCTAAGAATCATAACTAGAGGAAGAGAAATACAAACTCTGAAAAGAACTACGGGGAGAGAATGACAAACTCCGGAAGGAAGTGGAAACTTTGATAAGATCTCAGGCTGAAAGGAAAAATAAAAAATAAAAAAGAAAGAAAGAAACTGACCAGTAAAGCAAGAAGCAACAAGAAGAGAATGAAAAGCTCCAAAAGGAAGTGGAAATACTGAAGAAAGCACAAGACGAAATAAAAAAGGAAATTGAACATTCATCCAATCAGAAGGAAAGGATGGGAAAAAGCCTCAGAAGCAGAATGGATGAAGCAGAAAAAAAAGAATATCAGACCTATAGGATTAAACAGTGCAGCAAGAAAACTCAAGTTAAAATTATGAAAACAAACAAACAAACAAACAAACACAAGAATGGAACAACCAGGAAATATGGGACACTATGGAAAGATCAAACCTCCACATCATAGGGATAGAGGAAGGATAAGAATCCCAAGATTATTCAGCATAATAAAAGAAAATTTTCCCAAGCTTAAAAAAGACAAACCCATACAAATGCAAGAAGTGCATAAAACACCAAAAGACAAGATCAGAAAGTAATTCCTCACATCATATCATAGTTAAAACACTAGATGCTCAAAATAAGGACAAAATACTGAAAGCCACAAAAGAAAAACAAAAAGTTACATATAAGGGAAAACCCATCAGAATCACAGCTGACTTCTCACTGCAAACTATGGAAGCCAGAAGAACATGGACAAAAGTATTCCCAATGCTAAATGACTTTAGATGCCAACACAGAATACTACACCCAGCAAAAATGTCAATCATAGTTGAAGGAGAAAGAAAAATATTTCATGACATAAACAAAATGAAAGAACAGATGTCAAAAAAACCAACACTTCAGAAAATCCTGGAAGTAACTCAAAGAACAGAGGAAAGACACAACTATCCTTAAGCAACCCAACAGAGAAATTACCAAAAGCATAACAGAGTAAATAAATATCTAGACTGGAGCTGGCGAGATGGCCTAGTGGTTAATAGAGCTGACTGCTCTTACAGAGGACCTGGGTTTGATCCCCAGCACCCACATGTTGGCTGAGAACCATCTGTAACTCCAATTCCAAGAGAACTCCAGTTCCAGGGGAATCCGATGCCCTCTTCTGACCTCCGTGGCATTGCACGACATGGGTGTACAAACATATATGCAGACAATACATTCATACAAATGAATAAATAAATAAAATAAAAATGAAATAAATACTTAGACCAAGAATGCAAATGAAAAAAAGTTGAAAGGAAACAACACACATCTCTCAAAAATAACCTTAAATATTAATGGTCTAAACTCCCCAATCAAAAGACATAGACTGGGAGAATTGATTAGGAAACGGAATCCATTTCCATGCTGGCTACAAGAAACCCATCTCACCCTCAAGGACAGACACCACATTAAAGGGAAAGCATGGAAAAAACATTCCAAGCAAATGGTACCAAAAACAAGCAGGGGTGACTATTCTAATATCAGACAAAATAGACCTCAGATTAAAATTAATCAGAAAAGACAAAGATCTCCATTATATCCTTATCAATGGAACAATTCACCAGGAAGATTTCAGAATTTTAAATGTTTATGGACCAAAGTCTGGTGCAGCAAATTTACAGAACCTTTCAGGACCTCAAGACACAGATTAATCCCAGCACGCTAATAGTGGGGAACTTCAATACCCCACTGAGCCCCCTGGACAAAAATAAGCAGGGAGACATCAGAACTGAATAATACAATACACCAAGTACACCTCCCAGATAACTACAGAATATTCCACCCAAACACCAGAGAATATACTTTCTACTCAGTGCCCGAGGGAACACTCTCCAAAATCCACCACATAGTGGGACACAAAAGAAATGTCAACAAATCCAAAAGGACTGAAATTATTCCATGCATTCTGTCAGAACACAGTGCAATAAAGCTCAATATTAACAGCAGGATAAGCCATATGAATTATAAGAACACTTGGAGACTAAACAACACAATCCAGAACAATAAGTGAGTCAGGGAAGAAATAAAGAATGAAATAAAAACATTCCTGGTACTAAACAAAAATGACAATACAACACAACAAAACCTGTTGGATACATTAAAGTCAGTCCTAGGAGGGAAATTTATAGCCCTAAGTGCCCACATTAAAAAACAGAAAGAAAACAAGTAAACGATCCAACACTCCAGCTAAAAGTACTTGAGAGACAACAAATGAACCCTAAACGCAGCAGACAAGAAGAAATAACAAAAATCAGAGCAGAAATCAATCAAATAGAAACAAAGAAAACAATACAAAAAAATCAATGAATCCAAAAGCTGGTTCTTTGAAAAGATAAACAAAATAGACAGACCTCTAAACCAGTTAACCAAAGGAAAGAAAGAGTAACTCCAAATCAATAACATTCATGATGAAAAGGGAAACATCACAAGATATAAAGAAAAGATCCAGAAAATCATAGGAGAATACTTCAAAAACCTATACTCTACTAAATTTTAAAACCTAAGAGAACTGGATGAATATCTGAAACCCTGGGATTGGCCAAAGCTTAATCAGAAGAGACTGACAGCATAAAAAGACCCATAATACTTGAGGAAATTTAAGATGTAATAAAAAAAAAACCTCCCTCAGCTTGGTGTGGTAGTGCATGCCTTTAATCCTAGCACTCCGGAGGCAGAGGTAGGCAAATATTTGTGAGGTCAAGGCTAGCCTGGTCTACAAAGCAATTTCCAGGAAAGCTGGGGCTACAGGGAGAACCTGTCTCAAAAATACCAAAAAATAAAAATAATTATAAAAAGCCCCCCAAGGGGAAAAAACAAACAAACACACAAAAAAGAGGCAACATGTTTTCAGAGAAGAATTCTATAAAATATTTAAAGAGGTCTTACAACCATTATTACTCAAATTTTCATAAGGATACAATTAGAGGGAAATACCCCAAATTCCTTCTATGAAGCCAGAATCACTTTAATACCAAAACCAGGTAAAGCAATAAACTAGAAAGAAAACTATAGACCCATATCATTAATGAAAACAGGTGCAAAAATTCTCACCAAAATACTTGCAAATCGCATACAGACCCACATCAAAAAGATCATCCATCATGACCAGTTTGGACTCATACCAGAGATACAGGGATGGTTCACCATAGGTAATCAATAAATATCATAAAACACATAAATGTGCTGAAAGACAAAAACCACATGATCACCTCAATTGATGCAGAAAAAGCTTTCAACAAAAATCCAGCATACTTCATATTTAAAGTCCTAGAGGGAATTGGACTGGAGGGATCATTCCTCAATGTAATCAAAGTCATATACAAGAAACCTACTGCCAACATCATCCTAAATGGAGAACAGCTGGAAGCATTCCCCTTAAAGGCAGGAACATAGCAAGGCTGTCCACTATTACCACTCCTTTTCAATATAGCGCTTGAAATGCTTGCTAGGGAAATAAGGCTAGAAAGTGAAATTAAAGGAATTCTAATTGGAAAAGAGAAAGTAAAGCTATCCCTTTTTGCAGACGAAATGATAGTTTACATAAGGGATGCTAAAACCTCCACCAGAAAACTTTTAGAAATTATCAAAAGTGGGACCTCATAAAACTCAAAAGCTTTTGTACAGCTAAAGAAACAATCAAGGAAGTGAAGAAAAAACCCACAGAATGGACAGAAAGCTTCTGATACATCTGACAGAGCATTAACATCCTGAATATATAAACTACTTAAAAAACAAAGAAGAAAACAAATGACCTCCCTAAAAGATGGAGTAAAGACATGAACAGAGGGGGCTGGAGAGATGGCTCAGAAGTGAAGAGTGCCAACTTCTCTTGCAGAGGAACTGGGTTCAATTCCCAGTACCCACATGGTAATTAAGAACTATTGTAGAGGTAATCTCTTATAAAACCGGTAAAACTGCTTTCTTTAATTGACTACTAGACATGGGAACTGTGGAAGGGATTACTCTCTGTTCAGAACCAAATATAATACTAAAGTCCTAGGGCTATGCACTCAGGCAAAATATATTAATACAGGAGCTCTGACATCAGCAATGGATTGTTCTACCAGGTGGATGTTGGCCAGGGGATCCAAGGCCCCACAAAAGGTAAGGGCTCCTTGCCTCTAAGTTGGGATACCTACAGGAGGAGAGGCAATAAGACCCTGCTGCCGAAGACCTGACGTTAACATGGGAGGGATGTATTGAGACCACACATGCAAGTGTACAGATGGCCTCTGGAATGCCAGAGAGTGTTACCAAAGGCCACTAAACCAATAAAGCAAATATGGGTCTCCCTGAGTCAAGCAAGACTCCACCGTCAGCACCAGCTACACCTCACCTGCCTGGAAATACTGTGCAGCAGAGGCAGCCATGTGCCTGTATATCCCAAATCTAATTGGCTATTGGCTCTCCCCTTGGAGAAATAACCCATGGCTGATGCCACAAGCTTACATCCTCTACAGGTTAG
>VZQC01005209.1:3860195-3893296 GCA_009823505.1 Rhizomys pruinosus
AAAAAAAAAAGAACCATCTTTAACTCCAGTTCCAAGGGAATCCTATCCCCTCTTCTGACTTCTGCAGCATTGCACAGCATGGGTGCACCAACCTACACACAGACAGTAAGTACACTCATACATATAAAAAATAATAAATAAACAATTAAAAAAAGATGGGGCTGGAGAGATGGCCTAGCGTTTAAGAGCACCGACTGCTCTTACAGAGGGCCTGGGTTCGATCCCCAGCACGCACATGGCGGCTGAAAACTGTCTGTAACTCCAGTTCCAGGGGAATCCGACACCCTCTTCTGACCTCCGCGGTATTGCATGACACGGGTGCACAAACCTGCATGCAGACAGTACATTCATACAAATATGAAAATAAATAAAAATATAAAAAAACTACTTTTAAAAATTAAAAAAAGAGATGAACAGTGACTTCACCAGTAAAGAGGTAAAGATGGCTGAGAAACATCTTACAAAGTGTTGAACATATTTAATAATTAAGGAAATGAAAATTAAAACCACACTAAGGTGTCTTCTCACTCCAATAAGACTAGCCAAGATCAAGAAAACAAAAGACACCAAATTCCGGAGAGGGTGTGGAGAAAGGGCAACACTTATCCACTGTTAGTGGGAATGTAAACTGGTATAACCACTATGGAAAGCAGTCTGGAGAACCCTTAAACAATCTCAAAATGAGCCTGACCCAGGCATACCACTCCTGGGTATATACCCACAAGACGCAACCTACTGCAAAGATACATACACAATTATGTTTATTGCAGCTCTCTTCACAATAGCAAAGAGCTGGAACCAAGCCAAATGCCCAACTGACGACTGGATTAAAAAAATATGGTACATCTACACAATGGAGTTCTATACAGCAGTAAAGAAAGATGACCTCATGAGCTTTGCTGGTAAATGGATGGGACAGGAAGCCATTATACTAAGTGAAATAACACAGTCCGGGGGGGGGGCGGGGATGGTTTCCCTCATTTGTGGATGCTAACACCAAATCCTCAGTTGGCAGGCAAACTTATTATTATATTTCATTGTACCTGAAAGCAACTGTGCTATTCCAATATGAATCACTTAATGGGCTCTAGAATTGTCCTAATAGTTGTATTCATACATTTTAATTGCCATATATGAATGGAAGATATGTATTCATACTCTATTCATATTATTTTTACCTGCATGCAACTTTACTGTTAAAATGTGAATCTCTAAATGTGTTTAGGAATTAACCTATAGTTTCTTTTCATAATTTGTAATTTTGATTTATGTGTGGAGCATATATATGCATATTTTGGAATAATATGAAATTAAAGGGGACAAAAAAAGAGAGAAAAGCATATTCAAAACACTGACCAAAACAGTAAACTTGTGCATCGAAAAGATTATAAAAGACTGAGAAAAAGATGCAAGACAGGACTTAACATGTATGACAGAATCCATGAGCTCTGATGGGGGGCGGGGGGATGTAAGGGGTGGGCATAGATTGGGGAATGAGTCTAAATTTGATTAAGAAATGTATGAAATGTACTCAATAAAAATTAACTTAAAATTGTTCACAATGAAGAAACACTGTACTAGGCAAAAAAAAAAAAATCCTTGAATTCATATGGAAAAACAAAGAACCCTTGATAGCCAAAGCAACCATAAGCAGAAACAGCAACACAGGGGGAATAACTATACCTTACTTCAAACTATATTATATAGGTCTATTATAATAAAAGCCGCCTGGTACTGGCACAAAAACAGACAAGAAGATTAATGGAACAAAACTGAATATTCAAACCTGAGCACATGCAATTTCAGCACCTCGTTTTTGGCAAGGGGCTCAAGAAGACCCAATGGAGGAAAGACAGCATCTTCAGCAAATGGTGCTGGTAAAATTGGACTGCCACTTATAGAAAGATGAAGCCGAACCCCTACCTTTCACCATGCAAAAATCAACTCCAAATGCATCAAATACCTCAATGTGAAACCAGAAAATCTGAAAATGATAGACGAAAATGTTGGCAGAAAACTACAAGACATAGGAGTAGGAAATGACTTTCTAAATCAGACAGCTGGGGCACTGGAAACGCTCAACAGTAGACAAATGAGACCTCATTAAACTTTAAAACTTCTGTTCAGCAAAAGATATAATCAAGGAAGTGAAGAGAAAACCCACAGAGTGGGAGGAAATCTTCACCAGTGATACAACAGATAGAGCATTAATATCCAGTATACATAAATTACTCAAAAACCAATGGATCGAAAAAAAAAAGAAACTATCAAAACATGGAATAAAAATCTGAATAGAGAATTCACAAATGAAAAAGTGAAGATGGCTGATAAACATCTCAGAAAGTGTTCAAGGTCGCTAATAATTAAGGAGATGCAACTTAAAACCATATTGAGATTTCACCTTACCCTGGTAAGAATGGCCAAGATTAGGAAAACAAATGACACCAAATGCAGAAGAGGTTGTGGAGAAAAGGGCAACAGTCATCCACTGCTAGTGAGAATGCAAACTCATGCAACCACTATGGAAAGCAGTGTGGAGAAATCTTACTGAAAGTGAGCCTACCATCTGTCCCAGTCATACCCCTCCGGGGTATATACCCACAAGACTCTTCCCATGGCAAAGACACATGCACATCTATGTTTATTGCAGGTTTCTTCACAATAGCAAAAGGCTGGAAACAACCCAAATGTCCCTCAACCAACGAGTGGATACAGAAATTGTGGTACATCTACACAATGGAGTTCTATGAAGCAGTAAAGAAAGATGACATCATGAATTTGCAGGTAAATGGATAAAAATAGACATTATGCTAAGTGAAGTAACAGTCTAGAAAAACAAACTACATATGGTGTCCATACATCCAACTACATATGGATGCTAGCACCAAATCCCTAGTTGCAAAGCAAACTGATTATTTTCTATTTTCTATTTCTTTTTTATATGAAAACAGCAGTATGGTTAAAAATTGAATCCCTTAATGGGCTTGAGTATTAACCTACCACTTACGTTCAGATTTGTAATATTGGTATGTGGGTGGAGGATATGTATGCATATTTTGAAGTAATATAAAATTAAAGGGGATGAAATGTTGATCCATGAATTACATTTTTTCCTGTTAAGTATGACAGGGTCTTACTCATGGATCAACATATCATCTAAACATATGTGTCTATACCAAAGTAACCTACCATAACTATTAACACTGTTTAAATACCTATGCATCTAATTGCTTGTGCTTCATTAGTAGTATCGAAAGGTTATTCCTGGACAAACTGTCAGCCCATGAAAGGAAACAGCCAGAATTGACCAGAGTCCAAGACAACAGCTCCAGAGAGAGTGGACTGACCTGCTTCTCATCCACCTGTGCCCCTTTTCTAAGCCCAGGGAATAATCTGCGGAAGATGGGGCATTGTAGAATGTAAAGGCTGCGATTGGGGTGAATGGTGAAACTACAGCGGTGTAGTCTGGACCCTCATTTGATCGGCCTGATTGAGCATACAACCCCTCACCACACGCTGGAGGGTGGGGCTGTGGGGGTTTCGGCACGGCAGCCTGCAGATTGGTTTTGCATGAAGGATGCTTGTACTCAAGGATTATCACTTATAGCTAAAAAATGAAAAAAGAAAAACTGAGAGAAATATGCAGGACAGTTATGGCAGAATGCATGATCTCGGTTGGGATGGGGGTGGGGGGGAGGGGAGGAAATATGCCTGAACTGAGTTGGAGGATGATGTGTGAAATGCACAAAGCATCAATAAAAGAATGTTAAAAAAAATTAAAGGGGAAAATGTGAAAAAAAAAGACCAAGAGAAAGATGCAAGATATATATGGCAGAATGCAGGAACAGGGGTGGGAAATGGGAATGTGCTTAAATTGAACTGAGAAATGATGTATGAGATACACAAAACATCAATAACAAAATTAAAGGGGGAAAATGTGAATTTCAAAAATGGTTACCATCATTTGTGGATGGTAACACCAAATCTCCAGCTGAAAGGCAAGCTAAACAACATTATTGTTGTATTTCTTTTTATCTGAAAGCAACTGTCCTGTCATAATGTGAATATCTTAATGGGCTCTAGAATTAACTTACAATATATTTTTAGACTCTGTAACTACTATATATGGGTGGAAGGTACATATTCATATCTTAAAGTAGTATAAAATTAAAGGTGAAAATGTGAAAGCTTAAACATATTTTGGAATTAAATACAGTTTATTTTCAGAGGTCATAATTTTGATACATATGTGATGGCTATATAGGCATATGTTGGAGCAATAAAGGGGGAGGAAACGACAACATAAAGACCAGGTCCATAAAGATTGACTGATACAGTAAAATTCCCAACAAGCCTCTGCAGTGAAAATCTTTGGAAAGACTGAGAGAAAGATCCAAAACATGTATAGCAGAAGGCATAAACTGAGGTGGGGTGGAGGGCAGGGAAAGGGGAATGTGTCTAAATTGGACTAAAAGATAATGTATGCAATACACAAATCATAAATAAAAGTATGTAAAAAAATAAAAGATAAAAAAAGTAAATCACCTAAACAGGAGGTATAAGGAGAGAAACTGACTAAAACAAACTAAGGAAAACAATGACCAGAATAAAAAAAAAAAAAAAAAAAAAGATATGAATCAAAACTACCTCAGTCATGAAATGGCTTACAGTTCAAGAGAATAAGGAACTAAAGTAAGAAAAATAAAGTTCTCTATTGTTAATGCTTTAAAGCTCACTTTTTATACTATCCATCACCTATGTAATGACAAGGCATAAAAAATGAAGTCCTCAGAGTTAAAAGTTAATATTAACTTCGCTCTGCTACAAAACTGCTAAGTTGCTTAGCCAAGTGGATGTACCATCATTGTTTTACTTTCTTGACGTCTCAACTAAACGATTGTACCATTATTGATTGTTTTACTGTTTTTGATGTTAAGAATGATTCCAGGTGTGAATTTTCTGANAAATTAAGAAGGATGAAATGTTGATCATGAATTACATTTTTTCCTGTTAAGTATGACAGGTCTACTCATGGATCAACATATCATCTAAACATATGTGTCTATACCAAAGTAACCTACCATAACTATTAACACTGTTTAAATACCTATGCATCTAATTGCTTGTGCTTCATTAGTATATCGAAAGGTTATTCCTGGACAAACTGTCAGCCCATGAAAGGAAACAGCCAGAATTGACCAGAGTCCAAGACAACAGCTCCAGAGAGAGTGGACTGACCTTGCTCTCATTCCACCTGTGCCCCTTTTCTAAGCCAGAGGAATGTCTGCGGAAGAGGGGCGTGTGTAGAATGTAAGGCGCGATTGGGGTGAATGGTGAAACTACAGCGGTGGTAGTCTGGACCCTCATTTGATCGGCCTGATTGAGCATACAACCCTCACCACACGCTGGAGGGTGGGCTGTGGGTTTGGCACGCAGCCTGCATGATTGGTTTTGCAGAAGGATGCTTGTACTCAAGGATTATCATTATAGCTAAAAAATGAAAAAAAGAAAAACTGAGAGAAATATGCAGGACAGTTATGACAGAATGCATGATCTCGGTTGGATGGGGTGTGGGGGATTCCTGAACTGATGGAGGAAGGATGTTAAATATGACAAAAGATTATGATTACAAAAAAAAAAAAAATAAAAAAATTAAAGGGGAAAATGTGAAAAAAAAAGCCACAGAGAAAGATGCAAGATATATATGGCAGAATGCAGGAACAGGGGTGGGAAATGGAATGTGCTTAAATTGAACTGAAAATGATGTATGAGATACACAAAACATCAATAACAAAATTAAAGGGGGAAAATGTGAATTCAAAATGTTTACCATCATTTGTGGATGTTAACACCAATCCCAGCTGAAAGGCAAGCTAAACAACATTATTGTTTATTCTTTTATCTGAAAGCAACTGTCCTGTCATAAATGTGAATATCTTAATGGGCTCTAGAATTAACTTACAATATATTTTTAGACTCTGTAACTACTATATATGGGTGGAAGGTACATATTCATATCTTAAAGAGTATAAAAATTAAAGGTGAAAATGTGAAAGCTTAAACATATTTTGGATTAAATACAGTTTATTTCAGAGGTCATAATTTTGATACATGTGATGGCTATATAGGCATATGTTGGAGCAATAAAGGGGGGGAAACGACAACATAAAGACCAGGTCCATAAAGATTGACTGATACAGTAAAATTCCCAACAAGCCTCTGCAGTGAAAATCTTTGGAAAGACTGAAGAAAGACCAAAACATGGATAGCAGAAGGCATAAACTGAGTGGGGGAGGGCAGGAAAGGGGAATGTTCTAAATTGGACTAAAAGATAATGTATGCAATACACAAATCATAAATAAAAGTATGTAAAAAAATAAAAGATAAAAAAAGTAAATCACCTAAACAGGAGGTATAAGGAGAGAAACTGACTAAAACAAACTAAGGAAAACAATGACCAGAATAAAAAAAAAAAAAAAAAAGATATGAATCAAAACTACCTCAGTCATGAAATGGCTTACAGGTCAAGCAGAATAAGGAACTAAAGTAAGAAAAATAAAGTTCTCTATTGTTAATGCTTTAAAGGTCACTTTTTTTTAAAATAATTTTTTATTTATTAAACTTTTCCATAGGTCATACATCATTCTCAATCAAATCTAGAATCGCTTCTCTTTTCATGCCCCCCACCCCACCCAATCCCTGCACTCTGCCATACCATGTCCTGTATCTTTTCTAAGTCTTCCAGAGTTTTTTTTTTTTCAGTTCTTTTGTTGTTGTTCCTCCAACTTGTATTGCTACAGTATTATATATATATATTATATATATATGTATATATATCATTCAAGTGATATGTATATATATACATAATATATATATATATATATTATATAATATATACTTATATATATACAAGTGTATATATATATATATACATATCACTTGAATTGTAGAATTTTTTTCCTAAAAGATGTTAAGGAAGTGCTCAAAAGTTCCTCCTTGGCAATCCCAAACAACCATCAATCCTGAACTTTTGCTACACATGGGGGTTTTTCCCTCCCACGGTTCCTCAAATGAAGTCTAGTAAACACGGGTGCTGTCTCAACCCCCCTGTACTGGCCTCCATGATACAGCCCAGGTAGTCCAACAATGGCAGTCTATATTCTGATGAGGCTGACATCCCTTTAGCTGTTTAGTCCACAAGCTGGGTATCTCAGTAGTCCCCATCTGGCATTGAAGGTTTGGAGGATTCTTGGGGAGAGGTGAGTCCTCAGTCTCCTCAACTGATCTTGAGAAAACAAAACCCTTGGTTAATCTGGGTTAACTGTGTGACCTTAAGCATCCAAAAGGAAAGTACAATCAGATATAAATAACCAATAAGACTAGAGAAACTGTACTGAAGATATAGAACTTGAGGTCTTAGTAAAGAAGCAAAGAGAAAAAAGAGAGAGTACTGTTGTTTGGCCTGTCTTCAATTCTTACTGATATGTGCATCAACTCTATGGCTGTCTCCACTTTTGGGACTCCTCAAAGACATTAGATACTGCTTTGTAAAGCTCACTTTTTTACATTCTTTACCATCTATGTAACCCCAAGGCATAAAGAATGAAGTCCTTATAGTTAAAAGTTAATATTAACTTCACTTTGCTGAAAATATGCTAAATTGCTTAGCCAAGTTGCTGTACCATTATTGTTTTACATTTTTGAGGTTTCCACTAAATGGTTGTGTCATTATTGATTGTTTTACTGTTTTTGATGTTAAGAATGATTTCGGATGCTAATTTTCTGAAAAATTTCTTTGGGGATGGGCTATTTTATTCATTATTAGCTTAGGCTTGCATAACCTGTATTAGACTTAGGTTATACAAAAGTAAACATCAGGATCTGAGGGGCAGAGAAGAAAAGAAAATTGGCAGAGTGGCAAACCTGAAAGGTCCTCTGCACAGGACCAAAGAAGATAGATGCTTCTCAGATCACAAAAAAAAAGAGACAAAAATATATAAAAGAATTTTTTATTTCCTTGAAGAAGTAAGGGAGAAATTTGCATATATATTACCTTATTTTTAATAATTAAATGTTTAAATCTTATAAAAATAAGTTATAAAATTTATTATATTTAATTATTATTTAATTAATAAATTATATTTCATAAAAATTATTCTTTGTAGGCTATCATCAAAATTCACACTATCAGTTTCCTAGTCTAAAAGTATCCAAGTTCTCCATTCTTTCCTATATAAGAAAGATACACTAATTGTAAACTTTAGAGAAAATTATATTATTCTCAGCTACATATTTTTGAATTATTTGAAAATAAAATTATTTTATAATGAAATATTATATAGCCTATCATAAAATTTAATTTTATACAATAAGTATTTAATAACTTCACCAACTTTTAAGAAAATATTTTAATATGGTAAGTATATTCCTAGTCAAATAGTAAGTGAATCTATATAGCAATATCAGCCATACATTTATCATGGACTTGATTATAGTGTAGTATACAGTCCGTGTAGTAACTGTGATATGTATACAATTGGCCCCTCTTCAAATGTAGTTATTAATGTATGAAATGTAAGTAATAATTTCTTATATTTTTTGTGAAAATTAAGTCATGAATTCAAAACAAGACATACATTGCATTTTCAAGGAATTTAATGCCATTTTAAAGAGAGTAGAATCACCATATTGACTAATATTTTCAATGCAAACGTGTAAATGTCATGTTATTATATATTCTATTTGATAATCTACATTTTAATGTCATTATAGAAGTATAAAATTCATCCTTTGTTTATCCTGTAGTTTCTGAGACTTCAGGTGTCATTATCTATAATCAGTGATTTATTAAATAAGTTTTAACCACAATTTTATGTCATAAGCTATTACTACATTATGCTATTTTGTGCAAAAATCAAGTCAGAATGTTTTAGCCAGCTTTGTGTTCAGTGTTAATTACCTAAAATATTAACTACTTTGCTTCACTAGAGTACACATTGGGAAAGTAGTTGTGCAGAAAATTAATCAGTATCATAGACCACAAACATCCATGTATCTACAACAGTGTCTGTTTTTACTTCCTGGGAACAACTCACGAAAATGAACTTGCACCTAATGATGACATCAGATAATATATTTACACTTAATGTAACTCAGTTTCTACACATAAGTGGAATTACAGACTTTTGTCAGAGATAAAAAAAATTACAATTATATCAAATTGCTCAATGCCAGCATTCCATAAGTCAAGTTTGAACAACACAGTTCTTGAGTGATACCTACAATTATGCAGGCTAAACTAGTTTTGTTATATGTATGCCAAAATCCAATTTTTTAAACATGGATAACTTCATTTTACTTATTTCAAATTCAAAGTCATAGAGGACATGATGCACACATAAAAGAATAGCTGAAAAAGTTTGCTTGTTTCCTAGCTATCTATGACAAGCTTTATAATCTTGAAAGGCAAGACTGCTGAAAAAGCAGAGAATATGGGTAATATTATTTTTCAAACAATAACTCTCAAATGAAAGAAGAAACTAAAATTCAGCCAGAAATAAACCCCTGATTGTTCTCCTGTCAGCTTATCACCTACATGAAGCAGCTGCTAAAGCAGACAGCTGTTGCTGCTAAAAGTATTGATGGTTAAGTGTTTCCACAAAGATTTTAGTTTCCTTAAAGCAAAAATGTGATGACATATTGTATCAACTCAGTGCCACGGCCCTTTTCTATTAGAATTCTACCCGTCATTTTGGTGTCAATGCTTGGTCCAGTTTAACAGCCATTTAATTTCATCAATAGCATGGATTTCAGGCCACCTACCACTCCCCAGCTTCTGTATGTATTTTAAAAAGCTTGAATATAGCCTATTCTTAGTGAGACAAAGCCACAATGCTTCCACTTACTCCATATGTTAATCCATAGATAAAAGTAGAAAGGATGAGCTCCCCTGTTTTTTTCTCCAGTCTCTTAAAAAAACAGCTAATCTTGCAAGTACTTTCTAGAAGATGAGATACAGTAAAAAGTGATATGCAAAAATAACCCAACAAAAATAGAAACTCTCAAAAAGCAGATATGAGATATGCTAAAGGGAAAATCAGGCTCCAGGGTCTTTGTGTATGTAGTTCCCTTGGCCTGGTATGCTCTCTCATACTTTTTTTCAGAAACAGTGCCTTATCATTTTAGGTTTCCCGAGGTAGAATTAAATAATTCCTCATCTTTCATTATATATATATATATATATATATATATATATATATATATATTTTCACAGTTTTTTTTTTTATTTTTAATTGCTTATATATAGTAGTATATTATAATATTATATATATATAATCAATCTCACAGCAATTTTTTTTTTTTTTATTTAACGGCACTATTTTCTAAACTTCTGTGGGCCATGGCATTGCTTACTTTAATAAGCTTCTTCCTAGTTTAAGATGCACTCAAGAATAAAGCACCATATATTGAATGAATAAATGAATGAAGAATGATAAGCATGAATGGCCCAACAAAACATTTAAAGGAAGAAAAGCCTGAGACTGCTACAGCATCAAACATCTCTGTGGATCCTATTTGTAACAACTGTTTATGAAGTGTCCTAATGAAACTTTACCTTCCACGTGCCACAAAGTTTTATATGAGGAGCTTATCCTTTTCATAGAACAAAGAAAACATGATTGTAATGAAGTCATTCCACTCAATGTAAATTAGAGCCAAGAGTTATAGAGGTAATCTCTAAAAAACTGGTAAACTGCTTCTTTTAATTGACAGATAAGACATAGGAATGAAAGGATTAATTCTCTATAAGAGCCAATATAATACTAAAGTCTTTTTTTTAGACGCTTGCATTCATCATCATTTCCAATCAGTTCAGGCATATCTCCCCTTCCCTTCCCCCCCACCCCACCCCAAACCGAGATCACATGCATTCTGCCATGATTGTCCTGCATATCTCTCTCATTTTTTTTTTCCATTTTTTAGCATAAGTGATAAACCATGAGTACAAGCAACTTCAAGAAAATCATTTGCAGGCTGTTGTGCCCAACACCCACAGCCCCACCTTCCAACGGGGGTGAGGCATTGTATGTTTCATCAGGTTAATCAATGATGGTCAAAAACATTGCTGTATTTTCACCCTTCCCCCAATGCAGCCCTTACATTCTACCACACCCTTCTTCGAGATTTTCCCTGGGCTTAGAAAGGGACAGGTGGATGAAGAAGGAAAGAGTCCACTCCTCTGGAGCTGTTGTCTTGGATCCTGGTCAATGCTGGCTGTTTCCTTTCATGGCTGACAGTCTGTCCAGGAATAACCTTTCGATCCTACTAATGAAGCACAAGCAATTAGATATATAGTTATTCTAAGCCAGTACTAAGGTTCTAATGTTATGGTAGGTTTATTTGGTATAGACACAAATGTTTAGATGTATGTTGACCACGAACTACATTTTCCTGTGAAATATGACAGGTCTTACTGTGGCTTATAAATCTCCTAACCTGTAGAGGATGTAAGCTTCTGGCATCAACCATGGGTCATTCCTCCAAGGAGAGAGCCAATAGCCAATTAGTTTGGATATACAGCATAGGCTGCCTCTGCTGCACATTATTTCCAGGCAGGTGAGGGTTAGCTGTGCTGAGGGAGTCCTGCTTGACTCAAGGAGACCCGTAATTGCTTTATTGTTTAGTGCCTTGGTACACTCTTCTGGTATTCCAGGTGGCTACTGTACACTTGCATTGTGGTCTCAATGCATCTTTCCCATGTTAAGTCAGGTTTTCAGCAGCAGGGCTTTATCTCTCTCTTCTTGCAGTATCAAGTTTAGAGGCAAGGAGCCTTTACCTTTTGTGGGGCCTAGATCCCCTGCCAAGATCTCCCTGGTGGAATAATCCATTACTGATGGTCCAGAGCTCCTGTATTGATATATATGCTTAGCATAGTTTAAGGACTTTAGTGTTATATTTGGTTCTGAACAGAGAGTAATCCTTTTCACAGTTTTTGTCTATTAGTCAATTAAAGAAGGCAGTTTTACCAGTTATAAGAAAAGATTACCTCTATAAAGTTGCTCCAATTTACAGTGGGAGAGCACCTCATCATCGTCATATTTCTCTTGTTCTGGGGGGGGAGGCAAGAAAATCTCTCACTATCAAAGCTTTGGTGCACCTAAGGTAAGTTTCATTAGGACTCATTATAAATAGTTGTTACACAACAGTGATTTAACTCCATTACTCGGATGCATTACATTTTTTATCAGAGTCTGTAAAACAATGTTGTTAATATACACATATTTACTTTTACTAGTCCTAAAACACCATGTATCCTGTAGACAGTGTCTAGACAAAACTGGGCACTTGTTGACTCACGTAAATTAAATATGCATTAATCGAATATACATCCTTGTCCCTCACCCACCCCTCCCCTCTTCCCAATTCACCATTTCGGTCCATTTTCTGAGCAGGCAATCTGTTTTTGTCTTTTACTATGCATCCCCTTCCATGAGAAATTTTATATCTGGGTTATTGGTACTAGCATCAACATAGATGGACAGACCATTTTGTCGTTGTTTTTCTGGGACTGTGGTTACTCACTTAACATAATGTTTCTCCAGCGCCATCCATTTTTACCTGCAAAGTTCATGATGTTGTCCCTCTTTACCGCTGCATAGAAACCATTGTATACTAGTACCACATTTCTTCTATCCACTCGTCAGTTAGGGGCACCTGGGCTGGTTCAGCTTTTTGCATTGTGAACAGAGCTGCAATAACATAATGCTGTCATGTATCTTTGCAGTAAGTTGTCTTGGGGTATATACCTCAGAGTGGTATGACTGGGTCAAATGAAGGCTCTTTTGAGTTTCTTCTACGGGTTTTCTCCAACTGTTTTCTTAGTGGCTGTACCAGTTTACATTCCCACCAGCAAGATGAGATGTTCCCCTTTCTCAACAACCTCCTCCAGCAATTGGTATCATTGTCTTTCTGATTGGCAGTCTTATGGATAGGGATATCTCAAGATTTAATTTTGCATTTCCTTAATTATCAGAGATTCTGAACACTTGTTAAGATGTTTCTCGGCCATCTCTATTTCCTCCTGTGTGAAGTCTCTATCAGATCTTTTGCTCCATCTTTTTTGAGTGTTTTCATTTGTTTCTTTCTTCTTTGTTTTTTGAGTAGCTTGTATACTCTGGGATTAATGCTTTGTCAGATGTTCTGCAGTGAACGTTTCCTCCTACTGTGGGTTTTCTCTTCACTTCCTTTATTGTTCTTTTGATGTGCAAAAGTTTTGAGTTTAAGGGAGATCCCATTTCAATATGTTGATCTTATTTCTTGTGCAGCTGCTGTCTGATTTAGGAAGTCTTTTCCTACACCTATGTCTTGTAGTCTGCTGCCATTCTCTTCTATCAACCTCAAAGTTTGGGGTTTCACATTGAGGTCTTGGTCCATTCTGGAGTTGACTTTTGTAAGTGGTGAGAGGTGGGGTTTAATTTCTTTTCTACAATGGTGATCCAATTTTGCCAGCACCACTGCTGAAGATGCGTCTTTCCTCCCTGTGGTCTTCTTGGCCCCTTGTCAAATATGAAGTGTGCTGAAATTGTATGAGCTCAGGTTTGGATCTCCAGTTTTATCCCATTGGTCAACTGGTCTGTTTTGTGCCAGTACCACTAGTTTTTATGACTATAGCCCGTAGTATAGTTTGATGTCTGGTATAGCGATCCCCCCTGTATGGCTGCTTTTCACTCAGGGTTGCTGGCCATTCGGGGTCTTTTGTTTTTCCAAATGAAATTGGAGGATTTTTTTTTTCCAAGCCTGTGAAGAAATTCTTGGGGATTTTGATTGGGATGCATTAAATCTTACACTAGTTTGGGTAGATGGAAATTTTACTATATTTATTTTCCCAATCAATGAGCAAAATAGGGGGTTGGTCCATCTTCTGATGTCTTCCTCAATTTCCTTTTCAGGAGTTTAAAATTTTGTGTAGAGATCCTTGGTGTCCTTGGTTAGGTGTTGTTCCTAGGTATTTTATGTTTTGTTGAGCTATTGTGAGTGGGAATGTCCCTTGTAGTCCTTCTTCAGTTGCTTGTTGGTGGTGTAAAGAAAGGCCACTGATTTTTCTAGATTAATTTTTGTATCCCTGCCACTTCACCAAAGCCTCTTAATCGTTTCTAGGAGTTTTCTGGTGGAGTTTCTAGCATCCTTAGGTAGACAATCATATCATCAGCAAACAGGGATGGCTTGACTTCCTCTTTCCAATAGTACTCCTTTAATTCCCTTTTTGCCTTATTCCCCCTGGCAAGGGTTTCCAACACTGTATTGAAAGGAGTAGTTGTGACAGGGCAGCCTGCCGAGTTTCCTACCTTAAGGGAAAGCCTTCTGTCATTTCCCCATTTAGGATGAATAGGCTGTGGTTTCCTGTATATGGCTTTTGATTACATTGAGAAATGTATCCTTCAGTCACCATTCCCTCCAGGACTTAAAACATGAAAGGATGCTGGATTTTGTCAAAAGGATCTCCGCATCAATTGTGATGATGGTTGGTATTGTCCTTCAATCCATTGATATGTTTGATGATGTTTATTGATTTTCGTATGTTGAACCATCCTGCATCTCTGGTATGAAACCAACTTGGTCAGGATGAATTTTTCTTGATGTGATCTGTATGCGTTTGCCAGTACCCTGTTTAGAATTTGTGCATCTGTGTTCATTAGGGAGATGGGTCTATAGTTCCCTTTTCGTGTCGTATCTTGCCTGGTTTTTGTGAGTACGTAATCCGGCTTCATAGAAGGATTCTGGGAGAAGTCCCTTTCCGTGTATCCTTCTGAACAATTTAAGTAGTAATGGTTGTAGTCTTTTCGAATATTTTATAGAATTCTGCAGTGAAAACCGCCGGGCCTGGGCATTTTTGTTTGGGAGGCACTTATACAATCTTCGATTTCTTCTGTACTTTTGGTCTGTTTAGACTGTCGATCTCTTCTTGGCTGAGCTTGGGGATTCCAGATATTCCAGATATTCATCCATTTCCTCTAGGTTTTCCAAACTTAGTAATAAAGTTTGGAAGTAGTCCTGTATAATGTCTGGATCTTTTTCTTTTCTGTTGTGATTTTCCCTTTCTTGTCACAGATTCTATTGAATTGGACTTGTTCCTTCTTTCTTTGTTAACTGGCTAGAGGTCTGTCTATCTTTTTTTTCCTCAAAGAACCAACTTTTGGATTCATTGATTTTTTGGATGGTTTCTTTTGTTTCCATTTCATTGATCTCTGCTCTGATTTTGTTATTTCTTCTTGTCTGCTCCGTTTAGGTTTTCATTTGTTGTTGTCTCTCAAGTATTTTAGCTGCAGTTTAGATCATTCACTTGTGTTCTTTCTGTTTTTTTTAATGTAGCACTAAGAGCTAATAAACTTCCCTCTTAGGATTGCTTTTAAATGTCCCAATAGATTTTGTCTTGTTGTTTTATAATTGTCATCAGTTCCAGGAAGTTTTTTTTTACTTTATTTTTCCTTGACCACTCATTATTCAGAGGTGTTATGTAGTCTCCATGTTATGTAGGTTGTAGTGTTTATTCTGGTGTTGATACGAGTTTTATTGCACTGTGCTGATAGAATGCATGAGATTAAAAATCTTTTATAGTTGAAGTTTTTTCCGTGTCCCAGTATATGTCTATTTGGAGAATGTGCAATGAGGTGCTAAGTAGAAAGTGTATTCTCTGGTGGTTTGGGTGAAATTCGATAAGTTCTGTCAGGTCCATTTGGTGTATTATGTCATTTAGTTCAGATTGTCTCTTTTATCCTTTTTCCTGTTGATCCTGTCTAGGGGACTTAATGAGGAATCCCAATTAAGTATTAGGCGCTGGGGTTAATCTGTGCCTTGAGTCCTGAAGAATTTTCTTATAAATTTCGGTGCCCGTGTGTGCATATATGTTTATGAGATTGAATCTTCATCATTGATTGTCCTTTAATAAAGATTATGTCCCCTTTGGTCTCTTTTGATTCTTTGCTTTGAGTCTATTTTGCTATATTAGAATAGCCACACCCTTCTTCTCCTTTGTACATTGCTTGAATACTCATTTGCACATTCCTTACCTAGTTGGTCTATCCTTAGTGAGATGGGGTTCTGTAGACAGCATATAGAGGGTTTTTTTTTTAATATTCTTTTTTTTTTTCAGTCTGTTGTTTTTGGGGTTTTAGGCCCATTAATATTTAAGGTATAATTGATAGATGTTGTTGCTTCCTTTTACTTATTATCCTTTGACTTTCTAGCCTCTAAGATTTTGCTGCCTATGGTTTTGTTTTTGATTATTGTTTTTTTTTGTAATTATTTAGTAGTGGATTGTTCCTTTCTTCTGCCGTTGAATTGGCTTCAAGTATTTTATAAGAGTTTTTTTTTTTTTTTTTTTCAAAAATCTATTTTTATGCGAAATTTTTCTCTCTCCTGCACTGAATGGAATTTTGCTGGGTAAAGTATTTCTGGGTTGGCATCCTAGTCCCTTGTAATCTGGGAATGTCTGCTCCATGTTCTTTCTTGCTTTCAATGGTTTGAGCGGAAGTCAGTTGTGATTCCGGATGGGTTTCACTTTGGATGTGACTTTTTTCGTTTGTAGCTCTCAGAATTTGTCTTTTTTTTGGGCATCTAGCAGTTTAACTATGAATATGCGGGGGTTTTTCTTTTCTGACGTGTCTATTTGGGTCCTATGTGCTTCTTGGATTTGTATGGTTTGTCTTATTTTATTTTGGGAAGTTTTCATCTATTATTTGTTGAAGATCCGACAATCTATTTTCTTGAGATTCGTCTCCTCCTCTATCCTATGATGCGGAGGTTTGACTCTTCATAGTGTCCCATATTTCCTGGTTGATTTCCATTTTGTATTTTAAATTTATTCATAATCTTTATTGGAGCGTTTTTAATTGCTCTGTGTTATCTTCCAGATCTGATATCTTTGTTCTGCTTCCCCATTCTACTTCTGAGGCTTTTTCCTTTCCTTTCTCTGATTGAATGGTTTCTAATTCCTTTTCTCGTTCATCCTGTGTTTTCTTTAGATACTTCATCTTCCATTTGGAGCTTACTCATCCTTCTTGGTGCTCTCTAATCTTTCTTGGTGGTCCTACTGTTCGGTTGCTCCTTTTTCAGTGTTTTCATCATTCCTTCGGAGTTGTTTTTTTTTCTGCCTCTAGTTCTTTGTGGATGTCGGTCTGTTCCTTTATTTTCTTTCGAAGTTTGTCATTTGTATCCCTTTATGTCCTTTTGAGTTTTTACATTCTTCCTTTTTTCTACTATATTCTTTATATTCTTTTCTCTTCTAGTCTGTCTGAGCTTGTCAAAAATCTGTTCCTTTAGTTTCTTCCTCTATGTTTGTCATTGTATCCTCTAGTCCTTTTGAGTTTTCATTTTCTCTCTTAGTTCTCTGAATTCCACCCCTCCCCCCCACACCCCCGCCATCCCCCCCCCCCCCCCCCACCCCCCCCCCCCCCCCCCCCCCTGTTTTTTTTTTTTTTTTTGTCCCCCCCCCTCCCCCCCCCCCCCCCCTCCCCGATCCCTCCCCCCCCCCCCCCCCCCTCTCCCCCCCCCCCTCCTCCCCCCATAATCCCCACCCTCCCCCCACCCCCCCCCCCCCCCCCCCCCCCCTGCCCTTCTCCTCCGCCCCACCCCCCCCCCCCCC
Source organism: Rhizomys pruinosus (assembly GCA_009823505.1). Classification (NCBI taxonomy): domain Eukaryota; kingdom Metazoa; phylum Chordata; class Mammalia; order Rodentia; family Spalacidae; genus Rhizomys; species Rhizomys pruinosus. The sequence continues at coordinate 3,877,837 of VZQC01005209.1, forward strand.
CTCCCCCCCCCCCCCCCCCCCCCCCCCCCCCCCCCCCCTCCCCCTTCCCCCCCTCCTGCGAAGTTCCTCTTATTGTTATTAATTTCTCTGCATAGGTCTGAATTATTCCTCTAAGATCTTTCCTTGGTCCCTCCATGGGGTCCCATTGTAGCTATCTCCTACTGGTTGGTAGAGCTTGATGCAGGATTTTCCTGTGCTTTCCCATGTTGTCCCTCGTCCGTTCTGGCATGTGGGCTTCCCTTTGTGGTCAGATACAAATACCTTTTCACTATGTTAGGGATGGTTTTACTTCCTCCTTTAGCTGTTTTTCCCCCCCCTTTCCTCCTCCTGTTTATGGAGTATTGACTTGTCTAGTTTTCAATTATAACCACTCTTCTCTTCTTGCTTGAAGGTTCCCAAGAAAGGCCACTTGGATTCTCACCAATCTGGGGGGGGGAATGCCTGAACTAGCCTGCGCCCCGGCGCCGCAACAAGTCAGACCACTAGCCGCCCTCTGTTCAGCACAAAAGAACTAGGAGTCCCGCCCACGCCCCTAACTGCGGCAAGCACATATGCTCTCAGACACACCCCCCCGCCCGAAGGTGCAGCCACTAGCAGGCCCCTCTGGTCCCAGCGCAAAAAGGACAGTAGGACGGTCCCTGCCACGGCCCCCTACCTGCGAGCAGAGGCGGCAGACGCCTGCTCAGGTAACTACCTCACCGCCCGCACCAAGGTGCAAGCACCACTAGACACCGGCCCGTCTGAATAGCTAAAGTCGCTTAAAGCTGTCTGTAATAGCAAAATATATTAATCCGAGAGCTCTGATATCTCACAATGAATTACTCTACCAAGGAGATTCGCAATAGGATTCCAAGACCCCCACTCCACAATAAAAGTAAAGAGCTTTTGCCTGTAAACTGGAATCAAGTAAGAAAAGAGGATGTAAGGCACTGTTATCGAAGACCTGGTGTAAGCATGAGGCAGAGTGTATTGAGAACACATTTGCAAGTGACAGTTCTCTGGATGCCAGAGAGTTACCAAAGGCCACTAAATCAATAAAGCAAATATTGTCTCCTTGAGTCAAGCAAAACTCCTCTTGTCAGCATCAGCTACACCTCACCTGCTCTGGAAATACGTGCAGCAGTGGCAGCCATATGTCTGTATATCCCAATCTAATTGGTCTATAACTCTCTCCTTGGAAGAAAATTCAAATCTGATGCCACAAGCTTATCCTCTAATGGTTAGGAGATGTTCTAAGCCACATTAAGTACCTTGTCAATCTTTTACAGGAAAAGCTTGTATTCATGATTAGCAACATTCCAAACATCTATGTCATATCCTGTATACCACATAATAACATAGTAAACTGTTTAAATTCCTGTATTATAGAATGCTGTGCTTCCTAAGTAGGATTAAGGTATCCTGGATAAACTGCTGACCCATGAAAGGAAACAGCATTGAAATATGATCAGAGTCCAAAAAGACACTCCAGAGAAAGTAGACTGCTTTGCTTCTTGCCCACTTGTGCCCTTTTCTAAAGCCTAGGATACATTACTGTGAATAGGGTTGTAGAAAGTAAGGGCTGCGATGGCATGAATTGGAAATCTACACAATATAGACTGGACTCTTATTTGATCAAAATGCTTGTACATACAAGCCCCCCAGCTGGACAATGGGGAGCCTTGGTCTGTTATAAGTTTTAGCATAGCTGCTTGCAAATTGGTTTTACATGAAGGATGCTTGTATTTCATTACTTATTACTATTATTAAAAATAAATAATAAATAAATAGAAAGAGATAATATGTCATAGAAGTTAACATAAGATGAAATTATTCCCTATTAGTTGAATGTATATTTTATTCTAGAGATTTTTCTCCAGAAAGAAGCAGATGTGAGCAAAGACAAATGGTGGCCTGAATAAAGAAATCATGCCTCTATTTTCCCTAGTTAAAATGTTGGAGATTAATTGTACAGGAAGCAATAAGATTTTATTATTAATGAAAGCAATGCCCCTTCAAGCCAGTTATGAAAACACATTGTTCAGAATATTAAGAGAAGTCTCCCAGACAGTAAGATTTGCACATATTCCTTTTCTAAAGTTTTATAAAAATTATTATTAAAATTCAGAAATTAACATAGGGAAAATGGGTTTTTTAATTTTTTTTCCTTTTATTTTTTGAGATAGGGTCTCACTGTAGCCCCAGCTGTCCTGGAACTCATTATGTAGACCAGGTTTCCTTGGACGCACAGAACTCCACCTGTCTCTGCCTCCCAAGTACTGGGATTAAAGACATGCACCACCATGCCTGGGATGGAATTCTATAATAGGAAGTTTTAAAATATTTCCTTGATTCTTAGAGAATTTCATGTATTCCATTTGATCACATAAGAACTTCTCCCCCATTTCCACACAACTCTATTACATCCCTGATTTATGTCATATATATATTATATATTTATAGTATATTATATATGTATATAATACTGTCCATATCCAGTCTAATTTGTGTTTCACAATTGTTCTTTTAGGTAGTCAATCTCCTGGAGACTGGTTAATTTGCTAAGCATCAAATCTTTAAAGAACACTGACTTTCTCTTTCCAAGCAGCAATTATTTGCCAACAGTTCTTCATCTAGAACTGAGGGACTGGTAAATGGATAATGAAAATATGGCACATTTACACAATGTAATAATAATTATGTGCTAAGAAAAAATGAAAGTATTAACTCACAGGTAAATGGATGGAACTGAAATCAATCATCTTGAATGAGGTAACAAGCACAGAAAGACAAATACCACAAGTTCTTATTCATGAGTAGATGCTAGCAGTGACTCTTTAGATATCTGTTTCCATGCAGGTCAAGAAAGAAGTAAAGTGTCATGCAAGGAAGATCTGCTTCATGGTAGGGGCGATAAAATGCTGTGATAAAAAGTGGAAAATTGGAATAATGGGCTAATGGGAATTTTTTTATGATGTATACAGTGTTTAACCTTGAGAGAAGATGTCTCAGAGACAGAAAAGGAAAAGACTAATTGGAAGAATATACTGAAGAGTAAATAAGGATATGTGAGCAATTCATCAAGTATTTGAACATCTTAGATGACAAGTAATTCATTATGTCCAGTAATATCTTATTCCACCTTCTGAGTTTTATCAGTTGTATACTCAGTCATTGCCTTTTGAAAATTTAGTGCTTTGCTGACATGGTAGTGATGCCTTTAATTCAACCACTGTGGAGGAAGAAGCAGGCAGAGCTCTTGAGTTCAACGCCATGGTGTTCTACATAGAGACTTCCAGGCATTCTGGGGCTACAGGCAGATCTGTCTCAAAAAGATAATATTTTAGTGCTTTAAGCAGATAAAAGTATTAATATTTCTATTTAAAGAATTCATGAGAATCTGTGGTTAAGCACATTTTCTTAACACTGATTGTTAAAATAATTTCTCTATGTTTTTCATACTGTTTTTATGCTCTGATTTTATGAGCGTATACTTTTTTAAATGGATTTATTTAAATGCTTTAATAGCATGTATAATCTATTCCATATTTTCCAATTTTGTTGTTTTTTAAAATTATGTTATTTTTATTGACATTTTGTATATTTCATATATCATTTTTCAGAAGAATTTGATACATCTCCTCTCCCTGCCACAACCTCCTCCCCAGTTTATGCGTTTTGACATACATGACTTGCATCTTTCTCTTAGTGTTTCCAAGGATTTTTTTTCTACACAGGCTTGCTGTTTTGAGTGGAATTTAACTGTATCAGTCAGTTCTTTGATCCAGTCCTTATGTTGTTGTTCACTCCTCTTTTTTCTTCATTACTTTCAGGGTTTCTGGTTTCAGGTTGAGACCTTTGGTCCACTTGGATTTTATTTTTGTACAGGGTAAGATGTAGGGCTTTAATTTTGTTCTTCTACAAATGGTGATCCACTTTTGCCAATACCATTTTGCTGAAGATGCTCTCTTTCCTCCATTGAACTTTTTTGGCCCCTTTGGTGAATATGAGGTGGCTGAAATTATATGAGCTCAAGTTCAGATATTCTTTATCTGTTGTGATGTTTCCTCTTTCATATTGAATGATATTGATTTGGAATTGCTGTTTCTTTCTTTAGGATAGCTGGGCTAAAGGTATGTCTATTTTGTTTATCTTTTTGAAGAACTGGCTTTGGGAATCATTGATTTATTCTATTTTTTTTGTTTCCATTTCATTGATTTCTGCTCTGATCTTTGTTATTTCTTCCTATCTGTTGGGTTTAGGTTCATTTTCTGTTTTCTCTCACTTGTTTTTAGCAGCAGTGTTAAATCGTTTATTTGTTCTCTTTCATTTTTTTTTATATTACTATGAATTCAAGTTTACTCCTTGCCACAGCTTGCTTTTATAAATCAAATTACATCAGTTCCCAGGACCAATCATAAGCCCCCCAACTCCATGCCACTGCACACCTTGCTCCACCCAGTGTCATGTACCTAGGCCATTCTGCTTGCTCCTCCTTGGGGTGGAGCCAGACTCTTGGCTATGTGGTGCTAGTTGGAAATCTAGCCTGCAATTCAAGCTGTATTTCCCACATTTACCCCTGGTTTTAATTTTTGAGAGGCAGACAAGCCCATGGGAGAGGTTGGCATCTATAAGTGAATCTGTTTTTAAATACATGATTGCTTAAACCTATCTTGAGTGCTGGCTGGAGGCAGGGCAGACCTAACATATTTTGTTTTATACCAAAACCAATTTTTAAGCAGCTATGCCTCAAACTTACACATTCCAAGATCCCCATTGTCCCACTGGAGGGCCTTGCATGTACAAATATGTTGATCAAATATGAGGCCAGTCTATATTGCTGTAGTTCCACAATTCACCACAATTGCAGCCCTTACATTCTACCATGCCCCTCTGCAGATTGTTCTCTAGGCTTTAGAAAAGGGGGCACAAGTGGGAGCGAGGCAAAACATTCTTTCTCAGGAGATGTCATTCTGGACACTGATGTCACTCTGATCATTTCAGGCTGTTTCCTTTCATGGGTTGTCAGTTTATCTAGGAAAATCTTTTTTTATCTTCTATTACTTCTTTATATTTTTAATTTTTTTAACAATAAGTAATAATTTATGAGTACAAACATCCTTCATGTAAAACCAATTTGCAAGCAGTTGTGCCCAAACCCACACAGCCCAAGGGTCCCACCATCCAGCTGGGGGGGGGCTTGTATGTACAATCAAGTTGATCAAATAAGTGTCCAGTCTATATTGCTGTAGTTTCACCATTCACCCCAATTGCAGCCCTTACATTCTACCATGCCCCCTCTTCCGCAGATTGTTCCCTAGGCTTAGAAAAGGGGCACAGGTGGACGAGAAGCAAAACAGTCTATCTCTGGAGCTGTTGTCTTGGACTCTGGTCAATTCTGGCTGTTTCCATTCATGGGTGTCAGTTTGTCCAGGAATAACCTTTCAATCCTACTAATGAAGCACAATTAGATATATAGGTATTTAAACAGTACTAATTGTTATGGTAGGTTACTTTGGTATAGACACAGATGGTTGGATGGTATGTTAATCCATGAATTACGTTTTTTCTGTAAAATATGACAGGGTCTTAGTGTGGCTTATAACATCTCTTAACTACTAGAGGATATAAGCTTGTGGCATCAGCTGTGGGTTATTCCTCCTAGGAGAGAGCTAATAGCCAATTAGATTTGGTATATACAGATATACTGTTGTCACTGCTGCACAATATTTCCAGGCAGGTGAGGTGTAGCTGGTGCTGACGGAGGAGTCTTGCTTGACTCAGGGAGACCTATATTTGCTTTATTGGTTTAGTGGCCTTTGGTAACGCTCTCTGGTATTCCAGAGACAAACTGTACAATTGCAAGTGCAGTCTCAATACATCTTTCCCATGCTTACATCAGGTCTTCAATAGCAGGGCCTTATTGCCTCTCTTCTTGCAGGTATCCCAGTTTACAGGCAAGAAGCCTTTACCTTTTGTGGGGGCTTGGATACACTGGCCAACATCTCCTTGGTAGAAAAAGCCATTGCTGATATCAAAGCTCTCCTGTATTAATACATTTTGCTTGAATACACAGCTTAAGGAGACTTTAGTATTATATTTGATTCTGAAGAGAGAATAATCCTTTTCACAGTTCCTATGTCTATTAGTCAATCAAAGAACGCAGTTTTACAGGTTTCATAAGAGATTACCTCTATAATAGTTGGCTCTAATTTACAGTTAGGGAATTACTTCATTACCATCATGTTTTCTTTGTTCCCAGTCTATGCCTTTTGATTAAGGAGCTTATACCATTACTATTTAAGGTTATAATTGAAAGATGGATATTGCTTCCTTTAACCTTATTATCCATTTGGACTTTTAGCCTCTGATTCTACTCCTACAGTTATTTTTTTATTGGTTTCTTTTCCTAGGTGTTTGAGGATAGTTGCTCCACTCTTCTGCCCTTTGAATTGCTTCAAGTATTTTATGAAGAGTTGGTTTTCCAGACATGTATTCTATCATCTTGTTTATATCATGGACAATTTTTTCTCTCTCTTTAAACTCTAATCAATATTTTTGCTTGGTAAAGTATTCTGGGTTAACCTCCATAGTCTTTTGTGTGTGTGTGTGAGTGTGTGTGTGTGTGTGTATGTGTGTGTGTGTGTGTATGTATGTATGTTTTGTGTGTATTTTATTTAATAAACAAAATCATTCTGTATTTGTTTTGCACCTTACTTCTCCTCCTTGGCAATCTATGTTGTATATCTTTCAATGTTAACACTCAATCTTTTTGTTATTATACAATATATTTATTTATATAATTTTATCTACAGAACATAACTGCTTTCTTTTTTTAATTATTATTAATTGGTTATTTTTAAGGGATTTTACAATATAAGAACACAGTTGTTTTCAGATAACATTGATGTTGCTCAGTTTGCCATACAATTAGGTAATTGGTGCATTTTGCAAGTATCTCTGTCCAAATTTTGAACAACCCAAGTTTCCCATAGTCCAGTTGGAGAAGCTTGTATGTACAGGCATGTTGCTCAATTAGGAGTCCAGACTATATTACTGTAGTCTCATGATTTACCCCTATCTCTCTGCACACCTTACATTCTACCATGCCTCCTCTTCTGCAATTTGTTCCCTGGACTTTGGGAAAGGGGCACAAGTGGGTGAGAAGAAAACAGGCTACTTTCTTTGGAGTTGTCATTTTGGATTCTAGTCTGTTCAGGTTGTTTCCCTTCATGGGTTGAAAGCTTTTCCAGTGATACCTGTTTAGTCATACTAACAAAGCACAAGCAATTGGATGTACAGGCATTTAAGCAGTACTAATTATTATGTCAAGCTAAGCTGTGAGCATAGACACAGATGCTTGGATCGTATGCTAATCTGCAAACTGTGGTTTATCTATAAAAGGTGACAAGTTCTTATTTTGGCTTATAACATCTCCTAACCACTAGAAGACTTAAGCTTGTGGCATCTGCTGTGAGTTATTCCTCCAAGGAGAGAGCTAATAGCCAATTAGATTTGGGATATGTACAGACACTTGTCTGCCACTGTTGCACAGTATCTCCAGGCTGTTGAGGTGTAGCTGATACTGATGGAGGAGTCTTGCTTGTCTCGCAGAGACCAATATTTTGCTGTATTGCTTTAGTGGCCTTTGGTAACGCTCTCTGGCATTTCAGAGGCCAGTTGTACGCTAGCAAGTGACGTCTCATAACATTTTTCCATGCTCACACCAGGTCTTGACAACAGGGACTTACTGCCTTTCTCCTTGCATATATCCCACTTATAGGCAAAAGGCCTTTGTAATTGGGGGGGTGGTTGAATCCCCTAGCCAACATCTCCTAAGCAGAATAATTCATTGCTGATGTCAGAGCTTTCCTGAAGTAATATATTTTGCTTAATTACACAGCTTATAAACACTTTACTATTGAATTTGGCTCTAGATAGACAATTATCCTTTCACAGTTCCTATGCCTATCATTCAATTAAAAAAGGGTAGTTATACCAGTTTTATAGGAAATTACCACTATAACTATTGGCTCTAATTTACAGTTAGGGAATGATTTCATTACCATCATGTTTTTCTTTTTCCTATAAAGGGGAGAAATAGGAAGGTTTCTCAGTATCTAGAAGGTATACTTCATTAGGGCCCATTATAAACAGTTAATCCCAATAGTATTCAGAGAGATACTCAGTGTCTGATTCAGGCTGTCTGAAGTTCCTCTTTTTTTAATGTTCAGATGGGTCAGCCTCTCTGCTGGCATTTCCCAGTCCATCCTGCACAGCCATAAGTTATATATTTTCAGGCATTTAGATTGGTGATTTTTACCTGTGGGAACATAAAATTCTCTTCACATTGTTAGTTTCAAGATCTCAAAAATTGAAAATTTATCAATAGGATTGGAACACAGAGTTTTCCATTTGTATCCCAGAAAGGATACTACCCCACCTCCCACCTCCCTCTAGGGTTGCGATTGGGGCGAATGGTATAACTATGACAATATAGTCTGGACACTTGTTTGATCAACTTGATTGAACATTCAAGCCCCTCCAGCTGGATGGTGGGAGCCTTGGGCTGTGTGGGCTGGGGCACAACTGCTTGCAAATTTCTTTTATATGAAGGATGCTTGTGCTAAAAAAATAAGGAGCTAGATACTGAAAAGTCCTTAAAGCAAGTTTTCATGCCAGGCCTGAAGAAGACCAAGAGCTTGGAGGAAGATAGTCATTAAAATCCACTCTGTAAGATTTGCAGTTTAAAAAGGTATACTTAAAAAATAACATATACTTATATAGAGAGTTATTTCAGTAGAGATTTATACACAAATCCAAAATAAACCATATTAGTTAATGGACTTGATTTCTCTGAAGTCATAATCCAGTCATATAGCTTTAAAGAGCAAAGTGTATATTGGGTAAAATTTATTTAGTGGATACTCAACTCTGCCCGAGCTTTATCCACATAGTGTAGGATATTTTAAGGTCTAGTGAAATGTTTAGATTAGTTAAATTTGGGTATAGGTTTTGGTGAAAACGGTAATACATTTGTACAAACTGGGAATATAAAATGTTAATTGTTTTATTTATAATCTGTATTGGGTTAAGGTACACAAATGGTCTCTATATTTTTCTGAATTATGCAACATCATATTATAACACTTTCTTTTACTCGTAGGACAATTTAAAGGGACTAAGCTTAAATTTCCTTCCCAAATAAGTAGCATGCAGTCAATGAGAAACAGTTTGGGTAAATTTAATGAAAGCTTATGCCTTGGCTCCTGTTTATGGGTATGTGTAATACAATTTAGGCATCTATAGGTCAAAACATAAAAACTTAAAAAAAAAAAAAAGAAAATCCATATTCTTTTAACTATCTGGGAATGCTTTGCTCATGTTCTTCTTGCTTTCATGGTTTTGGTGCAAAGAAGTCAGTTGTTAATTCTTGAGTCGGAATTCCCTTTGTATGTGACTTGTTCTTCTTTTGATTACGCCTTCAGAATGTTTGTCTTTCTTGGTTGTCTAGATTATTAACATATGATATGGCATGGAGTTTCTTTTTCGATCTTGTCTGTTTGGAGACCTATGTTTCTTGTATTTGTATGATTTGATCTTATTTTTTTAGTTTGGGGATTTAATCTATTTTTCTGTTGGAAGACTGGATCAATACACCACAACACTATATATATATATATATATAATATATTATAGTAAATATATATATATATATATATACTTGACTTAGCCTCCTCTCTGGTACCTGTCTGGAGTGACTTCCAGGCTCTCATACTTCAGAAGTCTGCCCGCACAAAGACACAAAGGCACAGAACCAAACACACCCGGCACCAGCTGCAAGGGCAAAGGGTGGCTCCACCCAGACAGCCTCCCCCTACAAGGGTTTAGAGTTTAGAGTTTAGACCCTTTTCCAGCAACCCAGGAGTCAATCTACCCTAAAACTCTGTCTGGAGCGACTTCTGGGCTCCTGTGCTTCAGGAGCCCGCCTGCACAAAGACACAAAGGCCTCATTATTTTTTTCTTTAATGTGGGCAGTTAAGCCTACATATTTCCTTTTTAGGCCTGCTTTTAATATATAGCACAGGTTTTGTTGTGTTTTATTGTCTTTTTCGTTTAGTTCCATGAATGCTTTACTTTGTTCTTTATTTCTTCCCTGACCTACTCATTATTCAGTATTATGTTGTTTAGTGTCCATGTGTTCTCCTAGTTAGTAGGGTTTATCCTAGTGTTAATACTGAGTTTTATTGCACTGTGGTCTGATAGACTCCATGAGATGATTTCAGTCATTTTGTATTTGTTGAGATTACTTTTGTGTCCCCGTAGGTGGTTGATTTCAGAGAATGTTCCACAGGGTGCTGAGTAAAAACTATATTTGCTGGTGTTTAGGTGGGAATATTCTGTGGACAACTGTGAGGTGTATTTGGTCTATTGTATTATTCAGTTCTGATATCTCTCTGTTATTTTTTGTCCAGTTGATCTATCCTAGGGACTGAGTGAGATATTGAAGTTCCCCACTATTAGTGTGCTGGAATTAATCTGTGTATTGTGGTCCTGAAGGGTTGTGTTTATAAAGTTCTGTGCACCCGAGTTTGTTGCATAAGCATATAAGATTTTGATATTTCCTGGTTAATTGTTCCATTGATAAGGATATAATGGACCTCTTTGTCTTTTCTTTTTAATGTTACTCTGAGATCTATTTTGTCTGATATTAAAATAGCAACTCCTCCTTGCTTTTTGCTATCATTTGCTTGAAATATTTTTCCATCTTTCCTCTGTTCTTTGGATTGCTTTGAGGATTTTCAGAAGTGTTGGTTTTTCTGACATGTTATCTTTTATTCTGTTTATGTCATGAAATATTATTCTTTCTCCTTCAACTATAATTGATATTTTCGCTAGTATAGTAATCTGAGTTTGCATCTAAAGTCATTTAGCACTGGGAATACTTTGGTCCATATTATTCCTGCTTTCATTGTTTACACTGAGAAGTCAGCTGTAGTTCTGATGGGTTTCCCCTTATATGTATCTTGTTTTTCTCTTGTGACTTTCAGTATTTTGTTTTTGGTTTGAGCATCTAGTGTTTTAACTGTGATATGGTGTTGGGAATTTCTTTTCTGGTTTTGTCTATTTGGTGTTCGATGTTCTTCTTCTGTTTGTATGGGTTTGTCTTATTTGAGGTTAGGGAAATTTTCTTCTATTATTCTGTTGAAAACCTGATCAATACCAGTTTCTTGGGATTCTTCTCCTTCCTCTATCCTTATGATGTGAATATTTGGTGTTTTCATGGTGTCCCAAATTTCCTGGTGGTTCCACTCTTGGATTTTTTTTTTTTAATTTTTCATAAGCTTCACTTGAGGCTTCTAGTTGAGCCCTGTTATCTTGTAGATCTTATATTATTTTTCTGCTTCATCCATTCTGCTTCTGAGGCTTTTTCCCCTCGTTTCCTGTTGTGCAATTTCCTTTTTCATTTCATTCTGTGATTTCTTCAGTAGTTCCACTTCCTTTTGGAAATTTTCATTCTCTTCTGGTAGCTCCTTTCTATACCTGTCAGTTTCTTTTTTTCTTTCAGCCTGTGATCTTTTCAAGTGTTTCCACTTCCTTCCAAAGTTTGTCATTCTCTCACTCTAGTTCTTTTCAGAGTTTGTATTTCTCTTCCTCTATTTTTTTTCAAAGTTTGTCATTCTCTCCCTCTAGTTTTTTCTGGAGTTTATCATTCTTTCTTTCAAGTTCCTTCATTAGTTTTTCATTCTATCCCCTTCGTTCTCTGATTGGTCATTTATATTCTATGATATCTTTGAATATGTCTACAATTGTTCTTCTCACGTAGGTGTCTTGGTTTCCTTCCAGGGAGATCTTTTTGGGATCTTCTATAGAACTGATAGAATTCAGTGGGGATTTATTATGAGCTTTTCCCACATTGTTTTTTTTTTTTTTTTTCTATTGGTTTTTTGGCATGTGGATTTTTGATTTGTTGTTGTATGTTTGTTTGCATTCTGGTACTAATCTCAAATGTTAATATGGAGTACTGGTTGGTCCCTCTGCTTCCTGCCCATTGTTTCCTCAGCATTGTGTGTGCAGCCTAGAATCACTGGCACTGTACCTGCTGGATTGTCCCAACCAGAGCATCTGTAGCATATAGCCTCCACTACAGTACAAGTAGGTTGAGCGTGCATGGAGGGAGGTATTTACTCTTTTGGATGGCATGCTGGTACTTCACTTGGCCTCGTTGCTGAGTCTACAGGCCTCCTCTTACGTTGTTACTATTTCAATATCATCTCCATGTTGTCACAGATTTTTTTTAATTTTATTTATTCTTTATGTGTATGAATGTACTGTCTGCATGCAGGTCTGTGCACCCGTGTCATACAATGCCATAGAGGTCAGAAGAGGGCATCAGATTTCCCTGGAACTGGAGTTAATGACACCTCTCAACAGGCCTGTTGGTGCTGGGGATTGAACCTGTGAGAACAGTCAGTGCTCTTAACCACTAGGCCAGCTCTCCAGCCCCTTGTCACAGATTTTTTTAAACATGAATATTCATTTCTAAAGGATTTGTTTCATTAATAAACCTACTGAGTTTTTGAAAAAAAACCTAACATTCATTAGTGCTGTTCAAACCCTTATATTAAAAATGGAGTTAGTATAATAAAATTATTTGACTTAAAAAAATAATGATTAAAGGATGAATTAATGAGATTAAGAAGAAAAACAATAGCATCAATATATAATTTCTGGAAAAAATTTCAAAAAACAGTGAGTTTACTGTAATACTAATATGAGAAAGAAGACATAAACTTAAAATGTTAGGTATTGTGCTGGATAGCTTTATTGTAAATGACACACCTGGGTTGAGAGAGCTTCAATTGGGGAAGTGGCTCCATTGGATTGGCCTGTGGCCATGTCTGTGGAGTATTGTCTTGATGGTCGAGCAGTGTGGGAGGGCCCAGCTCACATTGAGTATTGCCACCCTGGGCAGGTTGTTGTGTACCGTATAAGAAGGCAGGCTGGGCATGAGCTAGGGGAGTAAGCCAGTGAACAGTATTCCTCCATTGCTTGCGCTTCAGCTTCTGCTTCCAGGTTGCTGCCCTGAGTTCCTGCCTTGGGCTCCCTGAGTGAAAACTGTGATCCAGGAGATGACCACCAAGAGCAGCAGCAGGTGTGAAATGGAGTCTTCCTGGGCCTTCGAGATGAGCTATGTGTGCCACAAATGGCAGAGTCAGAGAGGGGGAGCTGCCAAAACCCTTTGGAGCCCAGAAGATTGTGAGTGAATCCCAGGTGTCCAGCCTTGAGCTACTTTGCTGCACTTAGGTTTTGTTTGAGTGTGCCTGATTCTTCCCTTTGAAATAAGACAGTACTTGTATTGGATTTTACAGCAGCCCACAGTTAAGAGACTTTTAACAAACTGTGAACTTTTAAGTGTTGGGAAATTTTAATGACTGTGGGGCTTTTAAGGTTGTACTGCCTTAGGTTGTGATTAATGTTAACATCATACTTTGGGGATAAGAACTGGAAAGGTAGTGGTTTAGTAGTGATGTGTTTTGTGTGTCAAGTTGACAAGGGGTCAATTGTGCTGGATAGCTTTAGTGTCAACTTGACACACCTGGTTTGACGGAGCCTCAATTGGGGAATTGGCTCCATTGTACAGGCCTGTGGCCACATCTGTGAAGTATTGTCTTGATGGTCAAGCAGTGTGGGAGGGCCCAGCCCACAATGAGTGGTGTCAACCTGGGCAGGTTGTTGTGTATGGTTTAAGAAGGCAGGCTGGGGCATGAGCCAGGGGAGCACGCCAGTGAACAGCATTCCTCCATGTCTTGTGCTTCAGCTCCTGCCTCCAGGTTCCTGCCCTGAGTTCCTGCCTTGGGCTTCCTATGTGATGAACTGTGACCCAGGAGATTTAAGCTGAATAAACACTTTTCTCCCCAAGTTGGTGTCAGGCAGAGTGTTTTGTCACAGCAATGGAAGACAAACTAGGACAGGAGTCTTTTGTTCTTCCATATGAATTTAAGGATTTTTATTTCCAAGTCTGTGAAGAAGCTCATGGGGATCTTGATTGGGATTGCATTGAGTCTGTATATCAATTTGGATAAAATGGATATATTTACTATATGATTTTTCCAATCCATGAGCATGGGAGATCATTCCATATTTCAATGTCATTTTCAATCTCCTTCTTCAGGGTTTTAAAGTTTTTGTTGTCAAGATCATTTGTATCTTTGGTTAGGTTTGTTACAAGGTATTTTATTATTTTTGAGGCTATTATGAGTGGGAAGGTTGTCTTATATTCCTTCTCCACTTGTTTATTGTTGGTGTAAAGAACGGCTACTGATTTTTCCAGGTTAATATTGTATTCTGCCACTTTACTGAAACTTTTAATTGTTTCTAGAAATTTTCTGGTGGAGTTTTTGCCATAAGTTAGGTAACCTATCATATCATTTTCAAAAAGGGATAGCCTAACTTCTTCTTTTCTGATTAGTACTTCTTTGATTTCCTTCTCTTTTCTTATTGCCCTAGCAAGCATTTCAAGCGCTATGGTAAAGAGGAGTGGCAATAGGGGAAGGATTGCTGGGTTCCCACCTTTAAGGGAAATGGTTCAAATTCTTCTCCATTTAGGATGATGTTGGCAGTGGGTTTGCTATGTATGCCTTTGATCATGCTGTGGAATGTTCCCTTCAGTCTGATTCCCTCTAGGAATTTAAAAATGAAGGGATGCTGCATCTTGTCAAAGGCTTTTTCTGCATCAATTGAGATGATCATGTTCTTTTTTTATGTCTTTCATTCCATTTATGTGTTTTTACGATATTTATTTATTTACTTATGTTGAACCATCCCTACATTTCTGGTTCGAATCCAACTTGTTCATGATGGATGATCTTTTCTATGTGGGTCTATTTGAGAATTGCAAGTACTTTATTTAGAATTTTTGCATCTATGTTCATTAATGAGATGGGTCTGTAGCTTTCATTTTTGGTTGTATTTTTGGCTGGTTTTGATATTAGGTTGATGCTGGCTTCATAGAAAGAATTTGGGGGAATTCCCTCTATTTATATCCTTCTGAACAGATTGCATAGTAATGGTTGTAGGACATCTTTAAATAGAATTCTGCTGTGAATTCACCTGGGCCCAGGCTTTTTTTAGTTGGGAGATTTTTTTTTTATTACATCTTCAATTTCCTCAAATATTATGGGTCTGTTTAAACTGGCAATCTCTTCTTGGTTAAGCTTTGTTGGTTCCCAGGATTTCAAATATTCGTCCATTTCTCTTAAGTTTTCAAATTTAGTGGAGTATAGGTTTTTGAAGTATTCCCATATGATTGTCTGGATCTTTTATTTTATTTTTTGTCTGTTGTGATCTTTCCCCTTTCATCACAAATACTAGTGATTTGGAATTTCTCTTTCTTTACTTTTCTTTTTTTTTTTTTTTTTTTTTTGGGGCTTGGGTTTTTTTTTTTTTTTTTTTTTTTTTTAAAAAAAACCTTTTGGAT
>VZQC01005209.1:3894747-4081833 GCA_009823505.1 Rhizomys pruinosus
CTCAATAGATGGAGCAAAGAACTGAACAGAGACTTCACAAGTGAGGAATTAGAGATGTCTGAGAAACACCTCAAGAACTGTTCAACATCACTAATCATTAAGGAAATGCAAATGAAAACCACTTTAAGATATCATCTTACTCCAATAAGACTGGCTAGGATCAAGAAAACAAATGATACCAAGTGCTGGAGAGGTTGTGGGGAAAGGGGAACACTCATCCACTGCTGGTGGGAATGTAAACTCGTACAGCCACTATGGAAAGCAGTGTGGAGAACCCTTGGAAGACTTGGAATGAACTTGCCACCCGACCCAGCCATACCACTCCTGGGCATGTACCCTCAAGACTTACGCCACCACAGAGATACATGCACGGCCATGTTTATTGCAGCTCTCTTCACAATAGCAAGGAGCTGGAACCAACCTAAATGCCCCTCAACTGACGAGTGGATAGAGAAAATGTGGTACATCTACACAATGGAGTTCTATGCAGCAGTAAAGAAAGACGACATCACGAGCTTTGCAGGAAAATGGCTGGAGCTAGAGGACATCATGCTGAGTGAAGTAACACAGTCCCAGAAAAACAAACGACGAATGGTATCCCTCATCTGTGGATGCTAGTGCCAATTACCCAGTTGTAAGTATTTCTTGTGTAGGGCCCCCTGAGCTTCTGTACAAAGCAGTTGGACATAATGCATTTTGGAAACAACAACAACAACAGAAAATACTGCATCAAAGAACTGACTGAAACAGTGAACTTCTGCTCAAAACAGTCAACGTCCCCATGGAAAATATTGAGAAAGACTAAGAGATGGAAAGCATGTTTGGCAGAATGCATGAGCTCTGACGGGGTGGGGGAATGAGCGGGAACACGGGTCTAGATTTGTTAAAAATAAATAAATAAATACAATAAAAAAAATAAATAAATAAATAAATAAAAAAAATAAAGTATCCCACAAGTTTTGTTGTGTTGTATTTCCCTTTTTGCTCAGTTCCACGAATACTTTTATTTCACTCTTTATTTCTTCCCTGACCAATTCATTATTCAGGATGAGGTTGTTTAGCCTCTTTGTGTTCTTTGTAGCTATTTGGGTTTATTCTGGTGTTCATATTGAGCTTTATTGCACTGTGATCTGATAGAATTCATGAGATAATTTCAATGCTTTTGTATTTGTTGAGATTCCTTTTGTGCCCCAGTATCTGCTCTATTTTGGAGAATGTTCCATGAAGTGCTGAGTAGAATCTATATTCTCTGGTGTTTGACTGGAATATTCTGTAGATGTCGGTGAGGTCCATTTGATGTATCGTATTGTTCAGTCCTGATGTCTTTCTGCTTATCCTTTGTCCAGTTGATGTATCCAAGGGGCTCAGTGGGGTGTGAAGTCTCCCACTACAGTATCTGAGGATTAATCTGTATATTGAGGTCCTGCAGAGTAGTGTTTATAAAGTTAGGTGTGCCAGAGTTTGGTGCTATATATGTAGGATTAACTATGAAGACATACATGTAAGGTACGTGTAAGATACATGTATATCTTCATAGTTATTGTTCCTTTGACAAGGACATAATGGCCCTCTTTCTCTCTTCTGATTAGGTTTACTTTGAGATCTATTTAGTCTGATATTAAAATAGACACTGCAGCTTGTTTCTTGGTACCATTCACTTGGTATATTTTTTCCATCCTTTCAGTCCAAGGTGGTGTCTGTCTTTGAGGGTGAGATGGATTTCTTGTAGACTGGATATAGAAGGATTCTGTTTCCTAATCCATTAACCCAGTCTATGTATTTTGATTAGAGAGTTTAGACCATTAGTATATAAGGTTATTTATGGGAGATGTGTGTTGCCTCCTTTCACATTATTTTTTGTTTATATTCTTGGTCTAGGTTTGTATTTACTTTGTTATGCTTTTATTGATTTCTCTCTTTAATTGCTTAGGGATAGTTGCTCCTTTCTTCTGTTCTTTGGATTGATTTGAGGATTTCCTGAAGTGTTGGTTTCTTAGACATGCATTTCTTCAACGTGTTTATGTTGTGAAAGATTTTTCTTTCTCCTTCAACTATAACTGACACTTTTGCTGGATACAGTAGTCTGAATTGGCATCTAAAGTCGTTTATCACAGGGAATACTTTCGTCCATGTTCTTCTAGCTTTCATTGTTTGGACTGAAAAGTCAACTGTAATTCTGATGTGTTTCCTTTTATATGTAACTTGTTTTTCTCTTGTGGCTTTCAGTATTTTGTCTTTGTTTTGAGCATCTAGTGTTTTAACCATTATATGGTGTGGGAAGTTTCTTTTTTGGTCCTGCCTATTTGTTGTTCGATGTAATTTTTGTATTTGTATGAGATTGTCTTTTTTCAGTTTGGGGAAATTTTCTTCTATTGTCCTGTTGAGGATCCGGTCAATAGTATTGTCTTGGGATTATTCTCCTGCCACTATCCCTATGATATGGAGATTTGGTCTTTTCATACTGTCCCACATTTCCTCATTGTTCCACTCTTTTATTTGTTTGTTTGTTTGTTTCTAATTTTTCATTATCTTTACTTGAGCTTTCTAGTTGCTCCATATTATCCTGCACGTCTGATGTTCTTTCTTCTGATTCTTCCATTCTGCTTCTGAGGCTTTTTCCAACCTTTACTGGTGATTGGATGAATGTTCAATATCCTTTTTCATTTCATCCTGTGATTTCTTTAGATTTTCTACTTCCCTCTGGAGCCTGTCATTCTCATCTTGTAGCTCCTTGGTTCATTGGTCATTTTCTTTTTTTTCATTTCGGCCTGGGATATTTTCAGCTTTTCCACTTCCTTCTGGAGTTTGTCATTTTCTCCGTTTACTTCTTTCCAGCGTTTGTCATTATCTCCCCCCCGGTCCTTCTTGAGTTTTTCAAACTTTCCCCTTAGTTCTTTCCACCATTTGTCATTATCTCCCTCTAGGTCCTTCTTGAGTTTTTAATTCTCTTCCTTTAGTTCTATAGTTTCTTTGAATATGTCTACAATTTTTCTTCTAAGGTCAGTGTCTTTGCTTCTTTACTCAGAGATCTCATTGTAGGGAACTTCTGTACTGTGGGTAGAATTCAGTGTGGATTTATTATGAGCTTTTTGCATGTTTTTTCTTTGTGTCTTTGGCACGTGGGTTTGTCTGTTTATTTGTTTCTTTGGATTCTGGCACCTCAACAGTGGCTGCACAGACTATAATCATTAATGCTGAGCCTGTTAGGTGATCTGCACCACAGCTCCACCAAGTTGACTGTGTGTACGGGGGGGTGGAGTATTGTGTTGCTACTTTGGCCGGTTTTCCTGTAGGCCCTCAAGGGTCAAGGCAGTTCTGCCTTGCCTTATCAGCACCTCACTGAGTGTGTGCACCTGTTTGGAACCCAAGCTGGGACTTTCAGAACTCTATTCTTTTAAATAATTTGAGTAATAGTAGTTGTAGGTGCTCTTTAAATGGCATATAGGATTCCACTGTGAATCCATCTCAGCATGAACTTTTTATTTTGTCTGTTTTTTATTACATTTTCAGTTTCGTCATATATTTTTGGTCTGTTTAAGCTGTGTATCTCTTCTTTTTTTTTAATTTTATTTATTCACTTATTTGTGTGTATGAATGTCCTGTCTGCATGTAGGTTTGTGTACCCATGTCATGAAATGCCGCGAAGGTCAGAAGAGGGCATCAGATTCCCCTGGAAATAGAGTTAAAGATGATTCTCAGCCGCCATGTGGGTGCTGGGGATCGAACCAGGGTCCTCTGCAAGAGCAGTTGGTGCTCTTAACTGCTAAGCCATTTCTCCAGCCCCTGTATATCTCTTCCTGGTCAAGCTTTGGTGATTTCCATGATTTCAGATATTCGCCTATTTCTCTTAGATTTTCAAATTTAGTATAGTATAGATTTTTAAAGTATTCCCATATGATTGTCTGGATCTTTTCATTATTTGTTGTGATGTTTCCCTTTTCATCTCTAATTTTATTGATTTGAAGTTGTTCTTTCTTTCAGTAAGCAGAGCTAGAGGTCTATTTATCTTGTTTATCCTTTCAAATAACCATAACTTGGATTCATTGATACATTATTTTGTTTTCTTTGTTTATATTTCATTGATTTCCACTCTAATTTTTGTTATTTCTTCCTGTCTGTTTGGTTTAGGATTCATTTGCTGTTGCTGTCAAGTGATTTTACTTGCAATGTTAGGTTGATTATTTGTGTTCTTTCTGTTTTCTTAATGTAGGCACTTAGGGTTATAAATTTCCCTCTTAGGCCTGCTTTTAAAGTGCCCCATACGTTTTGTTGTGTTGTATCATCTTTTTCATTTAATTCCAGGAATACTTTTATTTCTTTCTCTATTTCTCCTTTCACCCATTCCTTATTCAGGTATGTGATTTTTAGTCTCTTCGAATTCCTGTTGATAGCAGGGCTCTTTCTAGTTTTGATATTAAGGTTTATTGCAGTGTGGTCTGATAAAATTCATGGAATTATTTCAATATTTTTTATTTTTTGAGGTCTTCTCTGTGTCTGAGCATACAGTTGATTTTGGAGAATATTCCATGGGATGCTGATTAGAAAGTATATTCTTCAGTGTTTGTGTGGAATATTAGGTGGATGTCTGTTAGGTTGATTTGGTGTATCATATTGTTCAGTCTACATAGCTGTCTGTTTATCCTTTGTACAGTTGACCTGTCCAATGGGTTCACTGGGGTATTGAAGTCTCCCCTATTAGCATGGTGGGATTAATCTGTGCCTTGAAGTACTGCAGAATTTTGTTTATAAATTTCAGTGCACCAGAGTTTGGTGCATATATATTTATGATTGTGAAATCTCCATGGTAAATTGTTCCTTTGATAAGGATATAGTGGCCCTCTTCATCACTTCTGATTAGTTTTAATTTGAATTATATTTTGTCTGATATTAGAATAGCAACTCTTGCCTGCTTTTTGGTACCATTCAATAGGATTTTTTTCTATCCTTTCCCCTTAAGATAGTTTCTGTACTTAAAGTTGAGATGGATTTCTTGTAGATAAAAAAGGATGGAATCAATGTCTTAATACATACTCCAAGTCTGTGTCTTTTGAATGGGGTGTTCAAGCAATTAATATTTAAGGTTTATTATTGGCAGATGTATATATTTTCCCTTCAATTGATTTTCTTTTTGCATTTTTGGCCTAGATTTCTATTTTTGCTGTTGTGCCTTTAATGATTACTCTCTCTTGTCACTTGGGGATTTCCTCTGTCCTTTGAACTGATTTGAGTATTTCCTGAAATGTTGGTTTTCTGGACATGTATTCTTTCATATCATTTATGTCATGAAAGATTTTTCTTTCTTCGAATGTAATTAACAGTTTTGATGGGTAATGTAAACCTGGGTTGGGATCTATATTCATTTAGTACTGGGAATACTTTGGTCCATGCTCTTTTCACTTTCATGGTTTGCAGTGAAAGTGAGCTTTAATTCTTATGGGTGTCCCTTTATATGTAACTTGTTGTTTTTCTCTTGTGGCTTTCAGTAGTCTGACTTTGTTTTGAGCATATAGCATTTTAAGTATGATATTTTGTGTGGGATTTCTTTTCTCATCTTATCTATTTGGTGTACTTTTTGCTTCTTGTATTTGTGTTAGTATGACTTTTTCAATTTGGGGAAATTTTCTTCTGTAATTCTGTTGAAGATCTGATCAATAATATTATCCCTGGATTTCTCTCCTTCCTCTATACCTATAAGGCAGAGGGTTTGTCCTTTCATGGTGTCCCACATTTTGGAGTACTCAACTCTTGTGGTTTTTTTTTTTTTTTTTTTTTTTTTACAATTTTCGTAATCTTTGCTTGAGCATTCTAGTTCTTACATGTTATCTTCCAGTATTGATATTCTACTTTCTATTTCATCCATTCCATTACTGAGGCTTTCTCTCAGCCTTTCTTGTTTACTAGATGTGTATTTCATTTTCATTTCAGCCTTTGATTTGTTTGTCTTTGTGTTTTGTTTCCTTTTTCATTTACACCTGAGATTTCTTCAGTATTTTCACTTCCTTTCAGAGGTTGTCATTCTCTCCCTCTAGTTCTTTGATTCATTTTTCTGTGTTTTTTTTAATGTTATCACTTTCTCCTTCTATTTCTTTGATTAAATTCATTTGTCTGAGTGTTCTTTATATTCCTTGATCTCTTTGAGTATGTCTATGAAGGTCTTTTAAGATCTTTGTCTTGGGTTACTTCCAAAGAGTTATCATTTTAGGAGTCTTCTATAATTCGGATAGAATTTGATGGGGATTATTTGTTTTTTTTTTTTTCCAATATTGTTGTTTTTGTTGTGTTTTTGGCCTGTGGAACTGTTTTGTTGTTTCTATTGTTACAAAACTCAACTGTTTTTTCATTGCATATAAGTTTCTTCCTTGTTTTCTTTAGATGCTTTGTTGTCTTCTTATTAGCTATGAAGGGCTGGCTGGTCTAGGTTTCAGATGTTCACTTTTGGCTTTGTATTGGAAGAACCAGCTAGCTCCTGCCTTTTTGTTCTGGAGCTTCTCTAGAGATCTGGATGGGTAACAGTCAGGTTGGCTTGAACCTCATACTGGGTGATGTGAATCTACCAGTTCCCTTGGAGTGACTGTAGGCTTCTGCAGTGGCCTACAGGGGTCAGACTTCTTTGCTGTGTGATCCAGCTCCTGGTTCTGCTTTCCTACATGAGTGAGCCTGGCCTGGCACACTCATTTGGGGGTTCTCCTGGCTGATCTCAAAACACCACCTGCTTTACCTTTCCTGAACAGGCAAGCCTAGGCCAGGCCTCTCAGCTGGGTGTGTCAGGAGCAGGAGCTGGAGCCATTTGGACTTGTGTGAGATCCAACACTCCCATGGGATGCCTTAGACTGGATACACTTGCAGCCTGCCATGTGGCTCTGCTCCACATTGTGCCACTTGCCACTGCTGTGTGCTGAACTTTTACTATTAATTAAATCCTAGCCTCATGAAACAAACGATTTAGGGTCATACAGTTTCTAAGACTAAGAAAATGATATAAAACATGATGGATATATATACTTTGAACATAGACTAGAATTGGGAAAGAAATCAGTGATATATTCATTCAGCTATGTATGCATTCAGCCTCTTTTCTAATCCTTTATTAAAGGAAAGAATATGCTAATTTTTAGCATTTGCCTCAGTTAATATAATCATCATAGATAAATCACATAACAAATTTGGCAATTTTGAAATATTCTATGCTAAAATTGATCACCTTTTCTAGGTTTTCAGATTTAGTGATAAAATGTTATTTTCTTATGAAATTATAACATTTTCAGAAGTGATTTTGATTATCTCATACCTGTTCTAGTTTGTCTTCCATTGCTGTGACAAAACACTCTGACCAAAACCAACTTGGGGAGGAAAGGGTTTATTCAGCTTACATCTCCTGGTCACAGTTCATCACTCAGGGAGCCCAAGGCAGGAACTCAGGGCAGGAACCTGGAGGCAGGAGCTGAAGCATAGGCCATGGAGGAATGCTGTTCACTGGCGTGCTCTCCTGGCTCATGCCCAGCCTGCCTTCTTATATGGTACACAGCAACTTGCCCAGGGTGGCACTACTCAATGTGGGCTGGGCCTTCCCACATGGCTTGAACATCAAGACAATACTCCACAGATGTGGCCACAGGCCAATACAATGGAGCCAATTCTCCACTTGAGGCTCCCTCAACCCAGGTGTGTCAAGTTGACCCTAAAGCTATCCAGCACAATTGACCCCTTGTCAACATGACACACAAAACACATCACTATTAAACCACCACCTTTCCAGTTATTATCCCCAAAGTATGATGTTAACATTAATCACAACCTAAGACAGTACAACCTTAAAAGCCCCACAGTCCTTAAAAAGTCCCAACACTTAAAAGATCACAGTCTGTTAAAAGTCTCTTAACTGTGGGCTGCTGTAAAATCCAAAACAAGTACTGTCTTATTTCAAGGGGAAGAATCAGGCACTCTCAAATAAATCCTAAATCCAGCAAGTAGCTCAAAGCTGGACACCTGGGATTCACTCACAATCTTCTGGGCTCCAAAGGGTTTCGACAGCTCCCCTTCTCTGACTCTGCTGTCCGTGGCACACACAGCACATCTCGAAGGCCCAGGCTGACACCATTCCACACCTACCGCTGTTCTTGGTGGTCGTCCCACGGTCCTGGCATCTCCAAAATGCTGGGGCCACCACTGAAACTAAGGCAGCACCTTCACCAATGGTCTCTTCTGACCTCTCCTGGGGCAAAGCCTCAGCTTCTCTCCATGACCCTTGCAATCCTGGGGTCTTCACTGCAACCGAGTTGCACCTCCACCAATGGTCTTTCCTGACCTCTCACAGTGTCAAGCCTCGGCTGCTCTCTGTGACCCCCTCAAATCTCAACACCAGAACCATATAGGAGACTCTTACATATTACCAATTCCTGCTTCTGGCTCGAGATAGAAGCTCAGGCCCCTTCTGGATCATAGCTTCTGTGTGCTGACCCTGAAGAAATTCCTTCCAGAAGATTTCACCACAGTGATGCTGGTCTCTTGTTACTTACAGCTGATTTTCAGCCCCAGCTAACCAGCATCAATTGTCCCAGTACAACAAAGATTTTAATTCAGGTTCTGGTCTCTTGTTACTTACAGCTGATTCTTCAACCCCAGCTGACGAGAACCCACAGATTGCACAGTCCTGATGATCTCTGCTCCCCTTTGAAACTAGAAACTTCACAAGCCAGGCCTCCATCTTCTACCACTCCTTCTGCAACACTGCTCCAAGCTCTACAGCAATGACAGTCCTCTTACAGAGGACCTGGGTTCGATCTCCAGCACCCACATGGCGGCCGAGAACCATCTGAAACTCCACTTACAGGAGAACTCCAGTTCCAGGGGAATCCAACACCCTCTTCTGACCTTGCACGACATGGGTGCACAAACCTACATGCAGACAGTACATTGATACACATACAGAAATAAATAAAAATTTTAAAAAAAGAGCAGTTGCTTATGCATAAAATTGTTCAATGTATAGTATATTTAAAAAAAAACAAACGAAAGAAAGAAAGAAAGAAAGAAAGAAAGAAAGAAAGAAAGAAAGAAAGAAAGAAGGAAGCAGCCAGGCAATCAGAAATCATGGTGCGTGTCTTCAATCCCAGCACATGGATCCCTGAAAGATTTAGGCCAACATGATTTACATAACGAAATCCAGGCCAGCTGGGTCTAGAGGGTGATATGAACTCAAAACACACACACACACACACACACACACACACACACACGCATGCGCGCGCGCACACACACACACACACAAGAAAGGAAAAAATAAATGAAAAGTATATCTTAGTATTTAGCAAGAAGCAAAAAGAAAATGTATTTCTGACTAATTTATTTCAACAGAAAACCTGGGAAGCTCATGATCTTATTATCCACTTTTACATATATAAACAAGAATATTCAGGGGACTATAGGTTGAAGGATATTCTTCCATACTTTTAAAGAATGGTTATATCGGGGCTGGAGAGATGGCCTAGTGGTTAAGAGGGCCGACTGCTCTTTCAGAGTACCCAGGTTTGATCCCCAGCACCCACATGGCGGCTGAGAACCGTCTTTAACTCCAGTTCCAGGAGAATCCGTCACCCTCTTCTGACCTCCGCGGCATTGCACAACACGGGTGCACAGACCTACATGCAAACAATACATTCATACACATAAAATAAATAAAAAATAAAAAAAGAATGGTTATGTCTTACTATTCAAATATTCAGTTACTAGGACTGGAGATATTGGCTTAGTGATTAAGGGCACTGGTTGTTCTTGCACAGCACCTGGGTTCAGGTCCCAACACCCACTTGGTGGCTATAAACCATCCAAAATTCAAGTTTCAGGGGATACAGCAGCTTCTCCTGATCTCTCATGGCACTATACAACATGGGTGCACTTCCCCACAGGCAGGCAATGTATTCATACCTATGAAATAAAAACATAATAAAATATTTCAAAAAAGAACAAATATTATAAAAGACATATTGTTGGGAATTTGTACTATACTAAAAAATAGAGATCATGTCAAAATAAGCACTGTTGGTAAACCATTAAATAAATAAAAATTAACATTTCATTTAGAATTTTATATTGAAATAGTTCCTTATAAAATATTTTGTATTAATTGAATTTTAACTAAAAAAAGGAAATAATAGAACTGTTTGACTCTGTCAGCTTGTTAAGGAAACAACTATAGAAAAAGACTAAAAAGCATTTGCTGGTCAAAAAATCTATCATTTTCATAGAAAAGGTACCATTTTAATGTCATTTAGTCAGTTTAAAAATTTAATTATACAGTAGTTAAAACAATGATCAATGAAAAACTTAGACACTTTATAAAGAATTGGAACTGCTAAAATTTTGAATAAAATACATTTAATATTTAGCTGGATGCACAAATGCTTTTAAATAGAATATGGACTTTTAAAAGTTTTACAATGTCTTATGCACTATTATTTCTACTTCTAGGGCAAAATTAGAGTAAGCAAAAGAGCTAAACTGAAATGATAAACTTTTATGTTTATTTTAGAATGAAATAGTAAGGCACAGTATAATTATTTTACTGTCAAATGCCAGTTAGAAGCATGATAGGAAAATTAACTCTTCAGTGTACTAGGCAGCATATATTTTATTCAGGTATATCATAATTAATTTTTAATTTATAAATTACAACATTTAGAATGAAATATATATTTCAGAGTAAAATCATTTTCTATGAAAAATGTATTAAAATTGGCCTACAGTTAAAATGAAAATCTAACTAATTTAATATTTTGAATGTAACTTATTAGGAATAACAATTTTTCAAGTTTATTAATGCAGTTGTCTCAGAATTCATGAATATATTTACTTTTATTGGAGGTGTATGGTGGGCTTTATTTATCTGAAATTGAAGACAAGAGAACTTTCCCAAATGTCCTACAAATACAATTAATGTGTGATTTACAACCCACAGCAATAGTATACCTTAGTATACAGATATTTTGTTTTCTGTCATAAAAAATGAAAACAAAGAATTCTAAACACACTTTGTGTTCTAATTTGCTTTCAATGGCTATGAAAAAACACTGTCAAATATTAATTTTGGGAGGAAAATGTTTATTTGACTTACATTTCCCAGGTCACATTTTGTCACCTAGGGGGTCCAAGGTTGGAAATCAGGGCAGGAACTTGCAGGCAGGAGCTGAAGCCCAGGCCATGGAGGAAGTATGCCTACTGGCTTTCTCCTCTGGCCCATGCTCCAACTGCTTTCTTATGAATTACAGAACAACCTGGCCAGGGATGTCACTGCCCAAAGAGGTCTGGGCCCTCCCACATCATACAGAAATCAAGATTATTCCCCACAGACATGGCCACATGTCAATCCCATGGAGGAAATCGCCCAATTAAATCTCCCTCAACAAAGCATGTCAAGTTAACAACTAAAGATATCCAGGACATCTTGCAAAGAAATTTGTTATTATGTGCATGCCAATATATCTAGAAAAATAAAAGAAAGGTTTAAAATCTAAAATGTATGTTTTTATCATAAAGTTAAGCCAGTTGGCTTATATTGTTTTCAGCATTAAAATCATATGCCAATGCTTATAAGTTCTTTTGTTAGGGGCTGGAGAGATGGCCTAGCGGTTAAGATCGCCAACCTTACGAGGACCCGGGTTTGATCCCCAGCACCCACATGGTGGCCGAGAACCGTCTGAAACTCCAATTCCAGGAGAACTCCAGTTCCAGGGGAATCTGACACCCTCTCTGACCTCCACAGCAATGAACGACACAGGTGCACAAACCAGCATGCAGACAGTACATTCATACACATAGAGAAATAAAGTTAAAAAACAGAATCCATTTAAAAAAATAAGTTCTTTTGTTAGTTAAATCTATCCTTTATAAATGTACAATTTGTCAGTTGATCAAAATTCTTATTAATATTAAATTGGTTTTCATATTTTTTCCTCAGAGCATATTTTTATTAAATTTGTGTGCCTTTCATACTTTATTATTAATATTAATATTATTATATTTAGTTATAATATTAATCATATTTAGACCCTGTCTCATCTCTGTACTCCTCCCCCACAGAATTTTATACAATTTGTCATGTATTTTAAAGACAATCCAGTCAAGTTTATGTACTCAGATGTCTTTCAGTGCAAGTTGATCCACTAGAGTCTAGTCAACCTATCTAGAGTCACTTAAAGAAATTCTACTCTCTCTTACCTCACACTAATCAGCTACCAATAGTTCCTGAGCTAGTGTTTCAGCCTGCTGCCCATTTCTGCAGGTTTCTGCTGGATTTTTGTCTGGGCTTGCTCATGCTTTCATCGTTACTTTCAGTTCAAATGAACAAACTGCCAGAGGCATGGAAGACTGTTTCCTTATGACCATGCAACAACCATGCCTTTTACAATCTTGCTGCCCCCTCTATGGCAGTCCCTGAGCTATAATGGAGGAGGTTCAATGTAGGAATCCTGTCCAAATACACAAACTCTGCAGTCTCTTATTCTCTACATCTTGGGAAGTTGTGGCTTTGTGTATGTATCATTTATATTGCATGAGGAAGCTTCCCTGATGAAAGTTGAAGGATGCATTAGTACTTTCTCTACATCCTCTTCTCTTATTTTCCATGAGCCTTAAGTATAGAGGCTCCATTGCAGATGTCTCACTAAGGGCTGGGCATCTCTCAGACACTGATTGTCTGTATTTGACCAGTTGTGGAACTCTGTAAAAGTCTCCATTTCGTGACAAAATAAGTTTTTGGTGAGTGGTAAATGGTATACTTGTCTGTAACTATAAGGATCCCTAATTAGAATACAGTAAGAAAAGAGCTCAAGAAAGGTGGGATAATAGGAGAGAGGTATTATCAAAGGGAAAATGAGGAAAGTGGGAGTATTTCAACTGGAGAGACTCTTCTAGTTCTAGTGGCTATTATGCAAGATGTTAAGTGAGAACATAAATTGTCCAAACCCAACTTTAAAGCCTAATAACCACAACAATGGCAGGCACATCTGTTCGTGCAATGGGGGCATTAAGCCTTCTCAGTGGTTTGGAACACATAGGTGACACTGTATAAACATAGCCAAATACACAGGGTAAGACAGGTCATACTCCCAGAGAAAACTTTAATTCTGTCATATCTCCAAATATATTGAAATTCTTGTTATATGCTAAATATGGTTTTATTTTTCTTAATTATTGTGTACATGCTATCTTAACTCTCAAAAGAATTGCCCAAGTGTACTAAGAACTCTGCAATTATGCAATATGGAATTTAAAACAAAGAACATGATAGTGTCTCTGAAATCAACATGTTCTGTATGGTATAATCTATAATGAAATAAATTTATTTCATGAAATTAAAATTCAATGATTAACTGCCTAGTAGCATTCATTTTTTCCTTAATTATTTAGATCTTGTTAATATATGTGTGAGTGCATGCATGTAATTACAGTGTTTGCATGTCTGGTGCCCACAAAGGCCAGAAAGACAGGTTGTATCCCCTGAAATGGAATTGGAAGCAGTTTTGAGCTTCCATGTGGTACTGAAACCCTATCCTGTATCTTCTGCAAGCTCAACAAGGGCTCTTCACCTCTGAGCTCTTGCTCCAGCTCCACCCACATCTGATTTCAAGAATATTAATTTATGCAAAACTTTACTATATTTCATTGAAATTTACTTTATTTTTAAGATTCTATTCTGTCATTTTATATCTGATTAAATGTTTCAATGACAATATATCTGCCTCCAAATCATACTTTGATATTTTTCCTATTTGGTTAATTGTTGGTTCTCTTTCATGTAATCTGTAAAGTACAATATCTGGATCTGTTTCTAGCCTTCATTTTGACAGAAGGTGATATGAACACAAATTTTAAAAGTACCAAGATGGACTATTACCTGGGCTAATACATTTGCTGTACAAGGCATTTAAATAATTGATATGAAAAATATATGCATGTATATATGTAGCCATATTGACATTTTAATGGTCCATTTTCAAACTAACTTAGATGAACTGTACTTATTTGACTCTAGATTTTCTTTAAGAAAGAAAGCTTAGATAATTAAGGGGAAAACTGCATGGTGTTTCAATTCTTATCCATTGTGCTTTGTTACTTTATTTTTAAACTTGAACAATTTTTCTACTCTGTAATTTTAATGTCTAATGAATGTGTTATAAATAACTTTATTCCTTCCATCTCCAGGTGTTTAATTATCAAACAGCATAGGGGACTTTTGTGCTGCTATTTTCTCTTTATATTTTATAATGATATTAACCTGCTAGGACAATCATTTTAGCTATTGTGCCTAAATATATGCGACTCATTTGAACATAATTCTTCTTAATAATAGTATGCCTACCCAACACAATCCATCTTTAATAATTTAGCACGAGTGAAATATACTGACATTTAACTTGTGTTACTTGCTACTTAAATTCCAGGTTATGGTTTTTGTCTACCTGCCTATCAAATATACTCTGATGGCTGAATTCATCTGGATATCCAACCTTAAGTGATTTCACTATATGTAATGCAATTTTAAGACATATACTAGGTAGTAGCTAAGTCCTCTGGTCTTCATTACTTTGGAATGCTTGCCTGTTCTCTTTCTGGTCATTCTTCCTCTGCACTGGTGTACATGGGTTTTTAAAGGAAAGGAAGAAAAGACTGGAGGATTAAGAATGAGCCATTTAACATAAGGAAAACGTTAAGGTCAATAAGTATGTTGCCATTGTTCCTTCCAGTTGTCGGTACATATTCAAGTTAGAGACACAACTTGGATTGAACATAGTACAATTCAAAATTTTAAAAATGCTTACATATATCCATTCATTAAATGTTTTTATCTTCAAAAAGTTACTTAGTGCTCAGTAAGTGATTGTCAGTAGAAATTTTAACAGTCATTTGACCTCTTGTACCCTCTGTGCCTATATTTGCATAATTGCTAAGATATAGATTGTAAATTGAGAAATGAAAGCTAAGTCAATGGTGTTTGTTAATGTCAAAGGACAAAGAAAAGTATTCATAAAAAGAATAAAAGTTTACAGGTTGTGTGGCACATCTAGAGAAAGCATGGAAGTAGCACCTTCCTCCACTACATAGCACCCTTCTATACATAGCTTATATGGATTGGTTCATGTTAGCACAAAAGATTGTATGTTTCACAAGAAAGTAATAAAGATGTTTTGCACACTGATACCTGAGAACTATCCCTTTTTGGAGATGATATGATAGTTTACCTAAAGGATGCTAAAAACTCCACCAGAAAACTCCTAGAAATGATTAATAGTTTCAGTAAAGTGGCAGAATACAAAATTAAACTAGAAAAATCAGTACCTTTTCTTTATACCAACAACAAGCAACTGGAGAATGAATATAAGGAGAACTTCCCACTCACAATAGCCTCAAAAAATAATAATTCCTGGGAACAAATCTAATCAAAGACACCAAAGATCTCTACACACACACAAAAAAAATAATAATAATAATTAAACCCCTGAAGAAGGAAATTGAAAATGACATCAAAAGATAGAAAGACCTCCCATGCTCATGAATTGGTAAAATTAATATAGTAAATATGTCAATTCTACCCAAATTAATATACAGATTCAGTACGATCCCAATTAAAATCCCCATGAGTTTCTTCACAGACTTGGAAGAAAGAAAATCCTTAAATCCATATGGAAAAACAAAGGAACCCGAATAGCTAAAGCAGCCCTTACCAAAAAGTCCTATACAGGGGGGATCACTTTACCCGACATCAAACTATATTATAGGGCTATAATCATAAAGAGAGCCTGGTACTCGCACAAAAACAGTCGTGATGACCAATGGAACAAAATTGAACATCCAAACTGGAGCTCATATAATTTCAGCCAATTCATATTAGACAAAGGGGCCAAAAAAGCTCAATGGGGAGGAAAGATATTATCTTCAGCAAATGGTGCTGGCACTCAGGAGACAGAGTCCAGCCTGGTTCTACAGAGTGAGTTCCAGGCAAGCTGGGGCTACAGGGACACCCTGCCTCAAAAAGACCACACAAAAAAAATTGGATTATGAATTTAAAATACCAAATGCAAGCAAATTATTTGAATTTATTTTAGAAAATATATAATTATTATCCTGAGTAAATGAGCTCTGAATGAGTATTGAAAATTACTTCGACACTTAAGAAATTTTCTGGTGACCATATTAATAACTAATATAATCACACTCCTGAATTTTGTCAAAACCCAGTATTGGCATTAAAACAAATGGACCAATGGAACATTATAGAGGATCTGGAAAGACGCCAACAGAGTTATCCTCCCCTATTTTTTTTTACAAAGCAGGCAAAAACACGTACATTGGGAAATGAAAGCAAATTTTACACATAATGTTAGTAAAACTTGATAGCCACCCAGTGAAGAATGAAATTACATTCACATATTTTATCTTGCACAAAAATAATTCAAAATTTATATAATTTATAACCTGAAAAGCTGAAATTGATAGAAAAACATAAATAATACTCTTCAAGTCATTTTGCTATACAATAACTTTCTTAATGAAACGTCAATGGTGCAGGAACTAGCCAAATGTATCCACAGATAAGACTACATGAAATTAGAAAATATCAGCAAAGCAATGGAAATTAGAGTGCACAGCCACAAGAATGGGAGAAAAATCTTAATCAGTGATCCTTCTGGTATGGGATGATATTCAGAATTTGCAAGAAGAAAAAAAAACCTTCAGAAAACTCACAAAGAAAAACAAAAACAAATGAAATTGTTAAAATTAAATATTGGGGCTGGAGAGATGGCCTAGCAGTTGGGAGTGCCGACCGCTCTTGCAGAGGACCCGGGCTCGATCCCCAGCACCCACATGGCGGCTGAGAACCGTCTGAAACTCCAATTCCAGGAGAACTCCAGCTCCAGGGGAATCCGACACCCTCTTCTGACCTCCGCGGCATTGCACTACACGGGTGCACAGACTTGCATGCAGACAGTGCATTCGTACACATACAGAAATAAATAAAATTAATAAAAAAAATAAAAAATAAAATTAAATATTAAGGAAATAATACTCCAAATCCACAAATGAGCTGTTGAATTGATTTTTTTAAAGAAGGAACACAAGTGACCAGTATTTTTTTAAAGTGTTCAAAATCCTTAGTCATCTTGGAAATACAAACTGAAATTCCTTTGAAATACTGTTTCATCCATGTCAGAATGGCTATCATCAAGAAATTCAACAACATCTGGATATATTGGCCCATGCCTTTTAGCCCAGCTCTCTGAGATAAAGAAAGATGTATCTCAGTCAGATCCAGTCCATTCTGGTCTACACAGTGAGTTCCATCCAGGCCAGATAGGAACACAAGGAGACTCTGTTTCAAAACACAAAGGATAATAACAACAATTCAAGAACAACACCACTCAACAACAAAAATTGGAAAAGATATGAAAAATAGGATTCCTTCTTCACTGCTGCTGGTGGTGCAAATTAATAAAGCCAATATGGCTTGACTTCCATCCTCCTTGGCCGTCACCCCACTCTCAAGTGTAGTTTGTGTCCTGCAGCCTGCAAACCAGCTTATCCTGGTGAGTAACCCAGATGCTCTCTACTGACCTCCCCACACTCTCAGATCTAGCTCAAACAGAGACCAAATAATTGAATTAATTCTCCAACTTACGAGTTTGAAAATCATCTTTACTTCCTTACTGGTGAATTCTCTGTTCATCTCTTTACTCCATCTTTTCAGTAGGTCATTTGCTGTCTTACTTCTTTGTTTTCTTAAGTAGTTTATATATTCTGGATGTTAATGCTCTGTCAGATGTATCAGTAGTGAAGGTTTCCTCCCACTCTGTGGGTTTTCTTTTCACTTCCTGGATGGTTTCTTTAGCTGTACAGAAGCTTTTGAGTTTGATGAGGTCCCACTTGTCAGCTGTTGACCTTACTTCCTGTGCAGCTGCTGTTTGATTTAGAAAGTCTTTTCCTATGCCTATGTCTTATAGGCTGCTGCCAATTTTTTTTCTATTAATTTTAGGGTTTCAGGATGAGATCTTTGATCCACTTGGAGTTTATTTTTGTACAGGGTGAGAGGTAGGAGTTTAATTTTGTTTTTATAACAATAGTGCAATTGTACAGATGGCCTCTGGAATGCCAGAGAGTGTTACCAAAGGCCACTAAACCAATAAAACAAATACGGGTCTCCCTGAGTCAAGCAAGACTCCACAGTCAGCACCAGCTACACCTCACCTGCCTGGAAATACTGTGCAGCAGAGGCAGCCATGTGCCTGTATATCCCAAATCTAATTGGCTATTGGCTCTCCCCTTGGAGAAATAACCCATGGCTGATGCCACAAGCTTACATCCTCTACAGGTTAGGAGATGTTATAAGCCACAGTAAGACCCTGTCATATTTAACAGGGGGGAAAATTGTAATTCATGGATTAACATATCCAAACATGTGTCTATGCTAAAGTAACCTACCATAACTATTAGTGCTGCTTAAATACCTATATATCTAATTGCTTGTTCTTCATTAGTAGGATCGAAAGGTTATTCCTGGACAAACTGTCAGCCCATGAAAGGAAACAGCCAGAATTGACCAGAGTCCAAGTCAACAGCTCCAGAGAGAGTGGACTGTTTTACCTCTCATCCACCTGTGCCCCTTTTCTAAGCCTAGGGAACAACCTGCGGAAGAGGGGGCGTGGTAGAATGTAAGGGCTGCGATTGGGGTGAATGGTGAAACTACAGCAATGTAGTCTGGACACTCATTTGATCAACTTGATTGAACAAACAACCTGTCACCCCCCACTGGATGGTGGGGCTGTAGGGGTTTGAGCACAACAGCCTGCAGATTGGTTTTGCACGAAGGATGATTGTACTCATGGATTATCACTTATAGCTAAAAAATGAAAAAAAAAAACTGAGAGAAAGATGCAGGACAGTTATGGCAGAATGCATGATCTGGGATGGGGAGGGGTTGGGGGGGAAGGGAAAGGGAAATAAGCCTGAACTGAATTGGAAAATAATGTATGAAATGAACAAAGCATCAATAAAAATTAAATTAAAAAATAATAATAGTGATCCAGTTTTTCCAACACCATTTGCTGAAGATGCTATCTTTCATCCTCTGAGCTTTTTTGGCCCCTTTGTCAAATATTAGCTGGCTGAAGTTATAAGAGCTCAAGTTTGAATCTTTAGTTTTGTTCCATTGTTTAATGGTTCCTTTTTCTTCCAGTACCAGGCTGTCTTTATGACTATAGCCCTGTAATATAGCTTGAGGTCTGGTAATGTGATTTTCCCCCACTATTGAACTTTTCACTCAGGGTTGCTTTAGCTATTTGGGGTCTTTTGTTTTTCCATGTGAATTTTAGGATTTTTTTCCCAAGTCTGTGAAAAAGCTCATGGAGATTGGATTCAGATTGGGATTGGATTGAATCTGTATATTAATTTGGGTAGAATTGGTCTTTTCAGACAGGGTCTCCCTGTAGCTCCAGCTGGCCTGGAACTCACTCTGTACACCAGGCTGTCCTTGAACTCACAAAGATCTGCCTGCCTCTGCCTCCCAAGTGCTAGGACTAAAGCCTTGCACCACAATGCCTGGCTTTCCATTTTCACTATATTAATTTTTCCAATCCATGAGCATGGGAGCTCTTCCTACCTTTTGAGGTTATTTTCAATTTTGTTCTTCAGAGTTTTATTGTTGTAGAGATCTTTGGTGTCTTTGGTTAAGTTTATTCCTAGGTATTTTTTGAGGCTATTGTGATTGGGAAGACCTCCTCATATTCCTTCTCCATTTGCTTAATTTTGGTGTAAAGAAAGAGCTGGACATATGGCCTAGCGGTTAAGAGCGCCGACCGCTCTTACAGAGGACCCGGGTTCGATCCCCAGCACCCACATGGCGGCTGAGAACCGTCTGATGCTCCAATTCCAGGAGAACTCCAGCTCCAGGGGAATCCGAGACCCTCTTCTGACCTCCGCGGCATTGCACGACACGGGTACACAGACTTGCATGCAGACAGTACATTCATACACATACAGAAATAAATAAAATTAATAAAAAATATTAAAAAAAAGAAAGGCTACTAATTTTTCTAGGTTAATTTTGGATCCTGCTATTTTACTGAAACTTTTAATTGCTTCTAAGAGTTTTCTTGTGAAGCTTTTAGCATCCTTTAGGTAAACTATCATATCATCTGCAAAAGGGATAGTTTTACTTCCTCTTTTCCAATTATTACTCCTTTAATTTCACTTTCTCGCCTTATTGCCCTAGCAAGCATTTCAAGCACTATATTGAAGAGGAATGGCTATAGTGGACAGCCTTGCTGTGTTCCTGCCTTTAAGGGGAATGCTTCCAACTTTTCTCCATTTAAGATGATGTTGGCTGTGGGTTTCTTGTATATGGTTTTGATTACATTGTGGAATGATTCCTCCAGTCCAATTCCCTCTAGAACGTTAAGCATGAAGGGATGCTGGATTTTGTCAAAAGCTTTTCCTGCATCAATTGAGATGATCCTGTGGTTTTTGTCTTTCAGTCTAGTTATGGTATTTATTTATGATATTTATTGATTTACCTGTGTTGAACCATCCCTGCATCTCTATTATGAATCCAACCTGGTCATGATGGATTATCTTTTTGATGTGGGTCTGTATAGGATTTGCAAGTATTTTGTTGAGAATTTTTGCATCTGTGTTCATTAATGATACGAGTCTATAATTTTCTTTCTTGTTTGTGTCTTTGCCTAGTTTTGGTATTACTGATGCTGGCTTCATAGAAGAAATTTGGGAGATTTCTCTCTATCTGTATCCTTCTGAAAAGTTTGAGTAGTAATGGTTGTAAGATTTCTTTAAATATTTTACAGAATTCTGCTGTGAAACCATCTGGGCCTGGACATTTTTGTTGGAAGGCTTTTTATTACATATTCAATTTCCTCAAGTATTATGGGTCTGTTTAAGCTGTCAATCTCTTTCTGGTTAAGCTTTGGTGAATCCCAGGATTTCAGATATTCATCCATTTCTCTTAGGTTTTCAAATTTAGAAGAGCATGGATTTTTGAAGTGCTTGCATATGATTGTATGGATCTTTTCTTTATCTGTTGTGATGTTTCCCATTTCATCGTAAATGCTATTAATTTGGAGTTGCTGTTTCTTTCTTTTGGTTAACTGGGCTAGAGGTTTGTCTATTTTGTTTATCTTTTCAAAGAGCCAGCTTTTGGATTCATTGATTTTTTGTATTGTTTTCTTTGTTCCTGTTTCATTGATTTCTGCTCTGATTTTTGTTATTTCTTCCTGTCTGTTGGGTTTAGGGTTCATTTGTTGTTGTATCTCAAGTGTTTTTAGCTGCAGTGATAGTTTATTTGTTCTCTTTCTGCTTTTTAAATGTGGGCACTTAGGGCTATAAATTTCCCTCTTATGACTTACTTTAATATATTCCACAGGTTTTGTTCTGTTGTATTGTCATTTTTGATTAGTTCTAGGAATGCTTTTATTTCATTCTTTATTTCTTCCCTGATCCAGTCCTTGTTCAGGATGGCGTTGTTTAGTCTTCATGTGTTCTTATAGTTAGTAGGGCTTACCCTGGTGTTAATACTGAGCTTTATTGAACTGCGGTCTGATAGAATGCATGGAATAATTTCAATCCTTTTCTTTGTGGACATTTCTTTTGTGTCCCAGTATGTGGTCGATTTTGAAACATCTTAAAAAGTGTCCTAGGGCTGGAGAGATGGCCTAGCAGTTAAGAGTGCCGACCATTCTTACAGAGGACCCGGGTTCAATCCCCAGCACCCACATGGCGGCCGAGAACCATCTGAAACTCCAATTCCAGGAGAACTCCAGTTCCAGGGGAATCTGACACCCTCTTCTGACCTCTGCAGCACTGCACAACACGGGTGCACAGACTTTCATGCAGACAGTACACTGATACACATACAGAAATAAATAAATGCCAGGCGTGGTGGCGCACATCTTTAATCCTAGCACTTGGGAGGCAGAGGCACGCGGATCTCTGTGAGTTCGAGGCCAGCCTGGTCTACAGAGTGAGTTCCAGGACAGCCAGAGCTACAGGGAGACCCTGTCTCAAAAACACCAAAAAAAAACAAACAAAAAAAAGAAAAAACTAATAGGGTCGCTCGAAAAACAAAAAAAAAAAAAAAAATCTGCTGGGCATGTGCGCACACCCTTTAATCCTAGCACTTTGAGGGCAGAGGCAGGTGGATCTCTGTGAGTTCAAGACCAGCCTGGTCTACCTAGTGAGTTCCAGGACAGCTAGAGCTACAGGGAGAACCCTGTCTCGAAATGACACAAAAAGTATTGAACATCAACAATTAAGGAAATGCAAATTCAAACCACACTACGAATCATCTCACTCCAATAGGACTAGCCNTTTTTTTTTTTGTTATCTGGGCTAGAGGTTTGTCTAGTTTGTTTATCTTTTAAAGAGCCAGCTTTGGACTTGATTTTTTGTATGTTTCTTTGTTCCTGTTTCATTGATTTCTGCCTCTATTTTTGTTTATTCTTCCTGTCTGTTGGTTAGGGTTCATTTGTGTTGTATCTCAAGTGTTTAGCTGCAGTGATAGTTTATTTGTTCTCTTTCTGCTTTTAAATGTGGCACTTAGGGCTATAAATTTCCCTCTTATGACTTACTTAATATATTCCACAGGTTTTGTTCTGTTGATTGTCATTTTTGATTAGTTCTAGGAATGCTTTTTATTCATTCTTTATTTCTTCCCTGATCCAGTCCTTGTTCAGGATGCGTGTGTTAGTATCTTCATTGTTTCTATAGTAGTAGGCCTACCCTTGTTAATACTAAGCTTTATTGAACTGCGGTCTGATAGAATGCATGGAATAATTTCAATCTTTCTTTGTGTACATTTTTTTGTTACTAGAATTGGTCGATTGAAAATCTAAAAATGGTCCTAGGGCTGGAAGGATGCCTAGCAGTTAAGAGTGCCGACCATTCTTACAGAGACCCGGTTCAATCCCCAGCACCCACATGGCGGCCGAGAAACCTCTGAAACTCAATTCCAGGAGAACTCCAGTTCCAGGGGAATCACACCCTCTTCTGACCTCTGCAGCACTGCACAGACACGGTGCACAGACTTTCATGCAGAATAGTACACTGATACACATACAGAAATAAATAAATGCCAGGCGTGGTGGCGCACATCTTAATCCTAGCACTGGGAGGCAGAGGCACGCGATCTCTTGAGCTCAGAGCCAGCCTGGTCTAAGAGTGAGTTCCGGCAGCCAGAAGCTACAGGCGAGACCCTGTTCCAAAAACACCAAAAACAAAACAAAAAAAAAAGAAAAAAAATAAAGTGTCCTCGAAAAGACAAAAAAAAAAAAAAATCTGCTGGGCATGGTGGCGCACACCTTTAATCCTAGCACTTGGGAGGCAGAGGCAGGTGGATCTCTGTGAGTTCAAGACCAGCCTGGTCTACCTAGTGAGTTCCAGGACAGCTAGAGCTACAGGGAGACCCTGTCTCGAAATGACACAAAAAGTATTGAACATCAACAATTAAGGAAATGCAAATTCAAACCACACTAAGGAATCATCTCACTCCAATAGGACTAGCCAAGATCAAGAAAACAAAAGACACCAAATGCTGGAGAGGTTGTGGGGAAAGGGAAACACTCATCCACTGCTGGTGGGAATGGAAAATGGTACAACCACTGTGGAAAGCAGTGTGGAGAACCGTTAAAATTTCAAAATGAGCCTACCACCTGACCCAGCCATACCACTCCTTGGTTTATAACCACAATACGCATCCTACTGCATGTAAAGATACATGCACAGCTCGATTTATTGCAGCTCTCTTCACAGTAGCAAAGATTTGGAACCAACCCAAATGTCCCTAAATTGATGACTGGATAACAAAAATCTGGTACATCTACACAATGGAGTTCTATTCAGTGAAAGAGAAAGATGAGATCATGAACTTTGCTGGTAAATGGATGGAACTCAAAGCTATTGTGGTAAGTGAAGTAACACAATCCCAGAAAGAAAAAAAAAGTGAATGGTTTCCTGCATTTGTGGATCCTAACACCAAATCCCCAGTTGGCAGGCAAACTGAGCAACTTGATTATAATGTTTCATTGTATCTGAAAGCAACTTTGCTATTCCAATGTGAATCTCTTAATGAGCTCTAGAATTGTCCTACCACTTGTATTCACACATTGCAATAATTACCATGTATGGATGGAAGATATGTATTCATATTCTCAAAAAATAATATAAACTTACACTTCTTTTTACCTACATGCAACTCTACTATTAAAATGTGAATCTCTGGCAGGGGCAGGTGGATCTTTGTGAGTTCAAGGCC
Source organism: Rhizomys pruinosus (assembly GCA_009823505.1). Classification (NCBI taxonomy): domain Eukaryota; kingdom Metazoa; phylum Chordata; class Mammalia; order Rodentia; family Spalacidae; genus Rhizomys; species Rhizomys pruinosus. Next base: position 3,919,058 of record VZQC01005209.1, read on the forward strand.
AGCCTGTTCTACAGAGTGAGTTCCAGGACAGCTGGGGCTATAAGGAGACCCTGTCTCGAAAAGACCAAAAAAAAAAATGTGAATCTCTAAATGTGTTTTGGAATGATCTGTAGTTTCCTTTCAGAATTTGTAATTTTGATATATGTGTGGAGTATATGCATATTTTGGAATAATATATAATTAAAGGGAACAAAAATGAAAGAAAAACCTTTTCAAAGAACTGACCAAAACAGTAAACTTGTGCATTGAAAAGGTTATAAAAGACCAAGAAAAATATGCAAAACAGGAATTAACATGTATGACAGAATCTATGAGCTCTGGTGTGAGGCAGGGGGAATGTAAGGGGTGGGCATGGATGGGGGAATGAGTCTAAATTTGATTAAGAAATGTTGTATGAAATGCACTCAATAAAAATTAACTTAAAAAAGAGTTTGAAAATCAAGAACAACCTCAATGCGGTGGACAGAAATAAAGTTATAGCCAAAATCAATGAAATAAAATAAGAAAATAATACAAAGAATAAACGAATCAAATAGTTGTTTGTTTGAAAGATAAAGAAGCTAAACAAACCCTTAGCTCAATTTACTGAAGGAAAAACAGAGACTCAAGTGAAAAAAAAGGACAAAGTTGAATAAGGATTTATTACATTAAATACCAAACAAACCAAATAAACCCTTAATATTTTAAGGGAATAATTAAAAAAAAAACTCCTTGGTAGAATAATCCATTGTTGATGTCAGAGCTCCTGTATTAATATATTTTGTTTAAGTGCATAGCTTAAGGAGACTTTAGCATTATTTTGGTTCTGAATAGAGAATAATCCTTTTCACAGTTTCTATGTCCATTAGTCAATTAAAGAAGGCAGTTTTACTGATTTTACAAGAGAATACCTCTATAACTTCTGGCTCCAATCTACATCTGGAGAACGACCTCATCATCATCTTATTTCTCCTTAGCCTAGGGAACAATCTGCGGAAGAGGGGGCGTGGTAGAATGTAAGGGCTTCGATTGGGGTTAATGGTGAAACTACAACAATATAGACTGGACACTCATTTGATCAACTTGACTGAACATACAAGCCCCCCCTGCTGGATGGTGGGACCCATGAGCTGTGTGGGTTTGGGCACAACTGCTTGCAAATTGGTTTTACATGAAGGATGCTTGTACTCACAAATTATCACTTATTGTTAAAAAAAATGAAAACAAAACAAAACAAAAAAGCAGAGAAAGATGCAGAAAACTACGAAGAATGCAATGATCTGGATGGGTGAGGGGTGGGGTGGGGGAAGGGAGGGGAAATATGCCTGAAGTGAAATTGGAAAATGATGTATGAAATACACAAAGCATCAATAAAAAAATGAAATTAAATAAAAAAAGAAAATGTCACTAAAAATAAAATAAACTTTAACCTTGATCACACACACACACACACACACACACACACACACACAAAAAAAAAACAAAAAACTCCTGAACTCCATTATGTTAGAAAACTTAAATAAATGGATGAATTTCTAGATTCATCTGAATCACCAAAGTTAAACCAGGAAAGCAACAACTCATCTTCGATGAGTGGGGAGAAGTACACTTTTCTGTAAATTTAAGTATTTTTATTTAGAATACAGTAAAAAATTGCAGTGTTCTTGTGATGTGGCAAAATACATTTTTCTCTAGGATCTGTGAACTCTCCAACTGTGTGTGTTTGGCTATGTTTAGAGTACCATATATAAGTTCCCTCCCATCAGCCTTTAATTTCAATTAGCTAGCTCTTGATTAACTCGAGATAATGACACTACTGCATCAATAGAACTAATTTGCTGGACCACTCATTGTTATTTTATTATATTTTAGAGTTGGATAGGATAATTGATTTGCTTTCTCCCTTGGCAGATTGCATAATATCTCTGATACCATAAATGTTAATCTTATATCCCTCCCCCCCCAAAAAAAAAAATCCAGTTCCATCTATGGACTGCTTCTTGGGGGAGAGGGAGTAGCAGTCTTTATAGGCCACATTAGAAAGCCATTGCTATCCCTTTGTCAAAGAGATATAATGTCCCAACCAAGGTACTATCCAAGTATATGTGTTTGTGCCCATAATGTAACTTGTTATAATGGTCAATAATTGTTATTATTTGTATTTTACTACTAGACTTAAAAGGAGACTTCTAAACAAGCTACCAGTTGATTGCAAACATAACTTGGACAGTCCCAAGGGTTTGTTGTGACACCTCAGAGGAAGAAAAAGGGTCTTCCTTTCTTTCACTCTCTCTCACCCTCCCCTTCAAAGCATAAGAACTGCTGTGGAAGAGGTTGGCATATCAGATTGTAAGGGCCAAGGAAGGAGTGGGGGGTGAATTGTGGGATCACAGCAAAAACAGAGTGGAATCTATTGATTAGCATGTTTGCGTAAGCAAACTTCTTCAACTGGACATGGAGACCATGGGTAATACAAAAACCAAAATAATTGGCTTTACATTGATTTATATGGATACTCCTTATGTTTACTGCCTATGGATACTAACTGGTCAAATAAAAATATTAAGAATGTAAATAAATAAATAAATTAATAAATAAAACCTAATGAGGGACTGGAGGGATGGCTCAGTGGTTAAGCACAATGGCTGCTCTTGTTTACAATTCCATCTATTTTCCCATGAATTTCATAATTTTGCTTCTTTTAACAGCTAAATAATATTCCATTGTCTAAATGTACACTTTCATAATCCATCATTAGTTGATGGACAACCAGGATGTTTCTGTTTCCTAGCTACTGTGAACAGGGCAACAAAACCATAATGAACATGTATCTCTGTTTTTAGTATGCTATAGACTCCTGTGAGTACATTCCCCTGAGTTAGGGGAGGTGAACAGAAAGCCCTAGCCATACCTGAGTATCTATTGGCATCTTATAGATGGTAGGATAGGGAGAGTCAATTTTTATTACTGGTGTGATGACTGGTAGTTTGACTAGACTCCAAGGCATAGACCCACATGTAGGAACATGAGGGAAGCATAGAATGGAAATAATGGGCTTTTTATTGTTATTAAACTTTTTCCATAGGTCATACATCATTTCTCAATTGAATCTAGAATCACTTCCCTTTCCATGCCACTCACCCCACCCGAGACCCTGCACTCTGCCATATGTGTCCTACATCTTTTACTGAGTCTTTCCAGAGTTTTTTTCAGTTTTTTTGTTGTTGTTCTCTCCAACTTGTATTGCTACAGCATATATATATATATATATATATATACATATATATATATATATAAACATACATACATATGTACATACACATAGCTCTTGAATTGGAGGATTTTTTCCTAAAAGATGTCAGCCTTGTCAGAATATAGACTGCCATTGTTGGAATACCTGGGATGTATCATGGAGGCCAGTTCAGTGGGATCAAGACAGGATGCCTGCTTACTGGACTTCATTTGGAGGACCATGGGAGAGAAAGACCCCAATGTGAGGCAAAAGTGCAAGATTGATGGTTGTCTGGGATTGCCAAGGAGGAACCTTTGAGCACTTCCTTAAGGAAATAATGGGCTTTTAATAAAACAAAAAAATTGCTACTCATTCAGCAATAGCAGCAAAATAAATGGTTGTGCTCGTCATTGTTGATGTTATCAGGCTTTGCAGCTTGGTCGAACCATTTATTGATTTTCTCCCTTGGCAGCTTGTACAGTATCTTCTGATACTATGTGAGTTGCTCTTCAGGGAGGAGGCTTCCAAATCAGTTCCAACTCCATTGCTCCAAGTCTTCTGTCTGCAGTATGTTGTCTCTTCAGATATAAGGTCTTCACATTCAGGGAGGAAATGAAGGTCTGTGGAAAAAGCCGTTTTGGGAGTCTCTTGGCCTACCCTGACAACTCAAAAAGGGTTTCTCTAGTCTAACATTGTGTTTCTTGTTGTATAACCATCAAGTATACACATGCACTCATGTACAAATATCGTAATTTATTTTTTCAGTAGGCTTGTGAACTAACATATTTCCCTCTGGTTTTTCACACCAATTAAGCATTATTTATTCCAACTCTCCTTCCTTGTCTAACCTTCTCTCCTTCCTCCTCAGTTAAAGTACCCCCATTTTCCCCATTGATCATACCTATTTCCTATTATACCTTCTCTCTTGAGTTCCTGTTTCCTATTTACCCACAACATAAAATTATTTGTATAAGCCTCCCTCCTCGATTCCCAGTTAAATATTCCCATTCTCTCTATTTTCTTTGATTAACACCTATCAACCCCATTTCTCCAGCTGTTTCTTTACTTTTATCCCCATTATTCTTTTCCATTTAGTGTTTCCATCAGAATATATGATCACATATAAGAAATTAAAGCCAAGATCCACAGAGTGAAAGAGAACATAGGTAAAACAAGTGTTTTTCCGACTACATGGTACTTCGTTTAGTATAACAGTTTCAAGTTCCCTCCATTTGACTGCAAATTTCATGATTTGATTTCATTTCATTGTTGAGTAGAATTCCACTGTGTAATTAATTGGACCACTCTTTCATTTTCCCTTCATCAGTCGAGGGACATTTTTTTAGTTATTGTGGAAAGTGCTGCAATAAACATGGGTTAGGGTTAGGGTTAGGGTTAGGGTTAGGGTTAGGGTTAGGGTTAGGGTATACCTGCAATAGAATGAGTCTTTGGAATATAAGCCAAGGAGTGTTATATCCAGATATGTTAGATTTATTTTTAGTTTCTACGAGTTCTCCACACTGCTTTCTATAGCATTTGTATGAGTTTGCAATCCCAGCAGAAGTGAATGAAAATTGCCCTTTCCCCTCTTTCACATCAGCATTTGATGTCATTTTTTTCTTGTGATCTTATCCATTCTGATTATCATGAGGATAATTAACCGTTATCTAATTTGACTTAAAGCCCCCTCGATGGTAGGGAACTCATGTATTTTATTGTAAATATAGCCAAATATACAGGATGAAGATGTTGTAAATTCTAGAGAAAAACTAAATTCTGTCACATACACAAGCATTTTCTTACTGTATTCTAAATATGAATGCTTATATTTACAGACAACTATACCTCTTACCCTCATCAAAAATTTTCTTTTTGAAACAGTTGGGACTATACAGTATTCCACAACTGGTAAAACACAAAGAATAAGTTTCTATGAGATGGACACTCCTAATTGGCACATCTTTAATGGAGCCTCTACAACTAAGTGTCACAGACCTCTGTGAAACAGGAGGTAGAGAAAATATTAAAGCATCTCCCAAGTCTCACCAGTGAAGCTTCCTTGTGCAACAGAGGGAGATTATCACAGAAAATCACAACTGGCTGAAATGTAGAGAATAAGAGACTGCAGATTGTGTATCCCTAGATATGACTTCTGTATTAAACCTCTGCAAGCCTGGGCTCAGAGACCACTGTAGAAGATGCGGGCGGGGGGGGGTCTGTGAGAGCCAGAGGTAATGGATGACTTCAGGAAGCATAATTTTCCACATGGCTGGGACCTTGCATATATAAATTTACAGCAATACTGTCAGCACTCAAAAGACCTATGCACACTCAAACCAGACAAGAAGCAAGCATAGAAGTGGGGAAATGGGCATGAAGCCCAAATGTTAGCTGAGGAACTATTGGCAGCTGATCACTGCTGGGTGAGTGACAGTTGATCTTCTTTCATGTAGTGATAGACTGGCAAGGCTCCAGTGGATGTAGTCATAAAAGGGACATCTGTGGACACAAACTTGATTGGTAGGCCTTATGTTTTTTTACAACATCTAATTTATTTTACATCTCACTGGTCCTGTATTGCCCTGCTTACTACCTTCTTGGAAGCCCTAACACTTTTTTTTTTTAATTATCCCCTTCTCTCATTTACCTCCCGTGGTTCATTTCCATTTTCAAGGCTTCTGTAATTATATCAGGATATACACTCACATCTAAGAGTTTGGAGGTAGTACCCACAAATAAATAAGGACACATATCACTTGTTTTTTTTCTGAGTCTGTGCATTTTCAAAGTTTATTTTACTTTGTATGCACAAAAGTCAACTTCAAGCAGATAAAAGACCTCAGTATGAAACCTGAAACAAAGAAAATTTTAGAAGAAAACATAGGCAGTATTCTACATGCAGGAAACAGCATTCTAATTTAAACATGAGTCAGTCAGGAACTAATGCCAATAATGGAGGAATGGCACTTCTTTAAATAGAATCTCTCTTTACAGCAGAAGAAACAAATAGTCTACTAAAGATAAAGCCCCCAGAATCGAAGAAAATCTTTACTAGCTATACATCTGACAGCCAGAGGTTTAATATCCACAATACACAAAGAATTAAAAAATAAAATAAAATAAAATAAAAAAGAAGCAAGAAAACAAATGACACAATTAAAAAAATTGACCGTGGATCTGGTCAGAGCGCTCTCAAAAGTCATAAAAATGACTAAGAAGCACCTTAACAAGTGTTCAACATGCTTAGTAATTATGGAAGTACAAATCAAAACCACTATAAGATTTTCTCTAACCAGAAGGAGACTGTCTAAAATAAAATGACAAAGGCACCAAAAGTTGCAGTGGATGTGAGGAAAAGTAAAGTCTCATTCACTGTTGGTGGGATTGCAAACTGGTGAAACCACTGTGGAAATTAGTGTGGATAACTCTTAAAATGGTAAAAGTAAATCTACCATATGCTCTAGTAACACTGCTCCTTAGCATATACCCAAAGCACTCATCCTACTACAGAGGTACTTGCACAACCAAATTTGTTGCTGCTATTTTCATAATAGTTAAGAAATATGGGGCTGGAGAGATGGCCTAGCGATTAAGAGCACCGACTGCTCTTACAGAGGAGCTGGGTTCGATCCCCAGCACCCACATGGCGGCTGAGAACAGTCTGAAACTCCAATTCTAGGAGAACTCCAGTTGCAGGGGAATCTGACATCCTCTTATGACCTCCGCAGTATTGCACGACACGGGTGCACAAACCTACCTGCATGCAGTACATTCATACTCATACGGAAATAAATAAAATAAAAAAAGAAATATAAGCAAACTAAATGTCCCTGAAGTAATGAATGAATAATGAAAATATGGCTACATTTGCACAATGTAGCTCTACTCAGTAGTAAAGTAAAATGAAATTATTTCTTTTTTTTAACCAATGCCACCATGTTTTTTATTGGTCATTACAATGTCCTCTAGAGAAGAACTTCAGTTAAGGCCTTTTATTTTAATATGTTTAATATTTACTAATATTTAGTATCTACCACTCCTGATGACATATGTTAAAGTTAATAATTATGTTTCTTTTTATTACTTTTATTTTATGTGTATGGATGCACTGCTTGCATGTGTATAAGTGCACCCATGCCATGGAATTCCCACGGAGGTTAGAATAAGCCACCATATGAATTTTGAAAACTGAACCCAGGTCCACTGTAAGAGCAGCCAGTGCTCGGGGCTGGAGAGATAGCCTAGCGGTTAAGAGTACCGATGCTCTTGCAGAGGACCCGGGTTCGATCCCCAGCACCCACATGGCGGCTAAGAACCGTCTGTAACTCCAATTCCAGGAGAACTCCAGTTCCAGGGGAATCTGAGACCCTCTTCTGACCTCCGCGGCATTGCACGACATGGGTGCACAGACCTGCATGCAGACAATACATTCATACACATGCAAAAATAAATAATAATAAAAAAAAATTTTTAAAAAAGAGCAGCCAGTGCTCTTAACCAATTAGCTATCTCTCTAGCTATTGTCTTATATGTCTATACTTTAAAGTATTTGACATTCTACTTGATATGTGCAAGTATTATTTATATATTATATATGAATAAAGTGAAAAGACCACTGCATAAATGAAGCATGTCTGTTGAATTATTTGAAGAATTTTACATGACTTTATTATTGCTAGCAAACATGGGGCTGAAGGAAGAAAACTGTTACACATAGATGAAAAATACACTGTTAGGGGTGACAGGAGAGCATAAAACACAAAAAACAAGGAAAGATCTTTTCAAGGAAAAATCTGAAGGTCCAAAGAGAAAGTACACGATGTTTATTTAATACGTATGACTGAAAAAGTGAAGGTAGAAACTGAAGAGTTACATAGAGTTACACACAAGGGCATTTTTTTATTACCTGACTAGTTTTAAATTTGTATGATGCTTTAGGTGGTTTTTGTTTTGTGACTTGTTAAAGTAGGACACAATATGATCAGAAATTTGGTGTGTTAGATAAATCTCGTAGAAATAAATATTTTATGAAACACCAAGGTTAATGACTTAAATCTTTTTTAATCAAAGATACATGATTAATTTTCTATACTGGGAGACTTTCCACAAACTTAGTAGTAAAAACTGCATGCATTTACTTTCAATGCTTCCTAGTGTCCAGAGTCTTGACATGCTTATTGGATCTACTTAAGTATTCGTCAGTCTGAAACTTAGTCTGGAATCATCACAAAGAAATCTCCTGAGAGGACTGAATGAGGGAAAAACTAGCTTCAGCAAGCCCTCAGGTTGTCCTCTGAATTTTGTATACCTGAAACTGATTTCTTGATTTTCTGCTGGAGTGCTTAGCCTTTGGTTAATATTTCCTAGTTATCATCCTTTGGGAATAATTTATAGCCAGTTGATTTGGATTTACGTATAAGTGTATGTATATGCTTTATTGATTGAAAAAGAGAGTTAGCCCTGTACATGTCCAAAAGGAAAGCGTTATACAAGAATATTAGTCACTGGAATTCATTTTAAAATTATTCCTCTCTAGCCATATCTACCAAGAGAAGAGAGCTAGGCACAGAATAAAAATGAGGTTTTTCTTTGGGGCTGGAGAGGTGACTCAGTGGTTAAGAGCGCCGACTGCTCTTGCAGAGAACCCAGGTTTGATTCCCAGCACCCACAAGGTGGCTAAAAACCATCTTTAACTCCAGTTCCAGGGGAATCTGACGCCCTCTTCTGAACTCTGGGGCATTGCACAATACGGGTGCGCCAACCTACATGTAGACAGTACACATATAAAATAATAAATAAAAAATGAGTTATTTCTTCATATATTTTAGTAAAGGACTCACTGTCCTAGATCATAAACAGGAAACCATAGTAAGACATAGTCTAGCCCAGATAAAACTCAAATAATTCTAGTTTTAGACATTTCCAGATTGAGTAGTTCAAAACATATCATCTCTAATGCCTAAATCATTGAATTCTTCTTCAACTAATCCTTCCAATTAAATCTTTTATCATTTTCAGTCATTCCAAGTAGAAATAAATCTTGAAGATTTCCTCAAGCAATCTCTGTTTATTACCTTTTAAAAATACTATCACTAAACATACTATATATAAATATATGTTATCAGATTTTTACGTATATATGTATATGCTATTACATATACTTTTATATATAATCTAATATATGTATTATAATTAAATACATGTTTTCCAGCTTTTGTGTTTTCAGTTGTCTTTCCTAATTTATGTCTAATTTTATATATGAATTTTAACTAAGTTGCATATTCTAGCAAGTTTGACTTCAACAGATTTTTTTCATTCTAATAAATACATTTACTAGGATTTAAAAACAAAATTTAGGATTAAGGTATCTTAAGCTTATGTTTTACTGAAACAGTGAGTGGTTTAATACTGTATTAATAAAAATGTTTAATTATTTCTATTCACTATTGGCTTATAGTATACAGAATATTTTTCTTTTTCTTTTTTGGTCAATTAAAAAAAACTTACAATAGTTTAGTATGCTACACTATCCTTAGTTAAAAGTGCATTTTTCTATTTTCCTATCTAGGTCATGAATGGAAAATGTTAAACAGAACTGGGCCAAGTCTCCACAGATCATGTCTTATTATGTCTTCTCTTCCCACTCTGAACTCCTAATAATGATGTTTCAGATAATCCACTTAGCATTCTCACTCTACAATTAGTTTTGTGTCTAACAGTTCAGATGAACAGTTTTTATTTTCCTAATGTTCCAATGAATATATTGTATGAAAAATGTTCTATTTCACATTGGTATTGATTATATTTTGTCTCTCTCTCTCTCTATCTCTCTCTCTCTCTCTCTCTCTCTCTATATATATATATATATATATATATATAATTTGATATAACCTTTGTAAATTATATGTGCAATGATTCTCTACTAGATAATATTTTGTTTTTAATCAAAAATGAAATGTACAAATATTTTTAGAGAATAGCATTTTTGTCATTTTATCTTTTGTATGCAGAAGATTTTATATGATTTTCTGAATTTCAGAGATTTATAAGATAAATTATATTTGTATATTGTATTCTGAAATTATTACACATGTGTGATTACTTTATATGTATATAAATATTAGTACTGACTTCTTTCATTACTAAAATCATTAGTACTTAACAAGTTTGACAAACTCAACATCTATTCATTTATATAACCTCTTTTCTATTCCTTTATTCCATTTGTTTTTTTATTGTTGTTGTCTTATTTTTTAATCTTTGTTCTGGATTTCCATTTCAAAAGGTTTTGATGACCAAAGACAAAATTAAGATTAGAACACATCAACTTTTAAGTGTTGTCTAGGTTTAACCAGTTTCTTATCTGTCAGTCAGGTCCAGTGCCTAAGAACAATGTTCTTTAATTTTATACATCATGTGTAATGTCCTCTCATTTCACTCCATTCTCCTTTTTCAATATGTTTTCTATATGGATAGCATTTCTCAATTCTCACCAGAGAGGTTTCCTTATGGAGCAGATTATGGTTAGCACAAAACCCACAAATGGCCCATTTGTAGACTTATCTCTGAATAGGACACCTCTGCCTCGCATGGCTCAGGGATCATTGTGGAAGAAAATCAGAAAGATTAAGAGCCACAGGTGTTGGATGACCACATGGAAACAGCTTTCCAGAGAGCTAATTAGTTACACATATGAACTCACAGCAATGTGACAACATGCTCAAGTCCAATGCAAGTTCAAACCAGACAAAAATCTGAGCATATGCATGGGGAAGTGGGTAAGAAATCCCAAACCAACCTAAGGAACTTTTGGCAAGCAATGGCTGCTGGAACAGGGAGAGAAAAATCTCTAACAGGCATGGGGATCTTTGTAGGTTGACCAGGCTCCAAAGAATGGAACCATGCAGATGAAAATGTGAGGATATAAATCAGACTCTATAGGCTGCATTGTATACATAGTAGACTATATTGAATTGAACAAGGGGCAGTTTGGGGAGGTGTGGATGGGGGAGGGGATCTAAAATGCATCAAATCATATGGCATAAAGGTCACATCATTCCAATATTTTTTTATTATTTATATTATTATTATCACAATAACTAATTGCAGAAATGTAAACCAAATCACCTGGAAACATCCCCTCACATTGTTGGACTTGCTATTATAATACAAAGAAAGATAGCAAGGGTTAACTAAACGATGGAGAAAGATCAACCTCTGTACCTGCTGGGAGGATGTATGGAGCCATGACAAACAGAACACATAGGTCTTTCAAAATTAAAGCCAAACTACTATGTCCTTCAGTAATTCCATATCATACTGCAGAACCAAAGACAATGAAATTTGTTTTTTTTTTACTCTGTGCTGTTTTTACTGTTATCTTTTTATTTTCTTTTTATATTATGCTTTTTGAGACATTTAATATTTTAAATAAAATTTTCATGGACATATATAGCATTTTGGGCATATTCACCACGTCTCTGTATCTTGCCTTAATTTCACCTTTCTTATCCCATCAGTTTCTTTGGTTCTAGAATGTTTCACCTTTTTTCATATCATCTATAGATATGTAATTATATGTATAAATCTAGGAACCAAAACAGAGACTAATAATATTTTCTCAGTCTGGCATACTTACTTTAATATGATTATCTCCAGTTACATTCTTTTTTGTAAACAACATGACATTATTCTTTGTGGCTGAATACAATTCCATTGTTTAGAGACATGGGCCAACAGTACATCACGTTATTTTAAAACCCACAAACTTCCACGAATCTTTCTGTCTCAGCTTCCTCAGCATTTAATGCTTGTAGGTGATGGTAGAGTAGTCTACCTAAATACCTACCAAATCAGAGAAAATTTGTATTTTGATGAAAAATTTGGCCTCCCTAATACATTGTCAGTTTCATAATACTTAAGGTATATGAAGAGTTTAAGTGTCCATCAGTCAGTAAATAGATGAGGAAATTTTATATATCCATATAATGTAATACTATTCAGCCTGAAATGTAGGAAATCATGTTATTCACAACAGTTTTGATAAACCTAGGAAACATCATGCTAAGTGAAATGGGCCCAACAGAAAAAGTCTAATATAGAATTATCTTGCACGTGGAATTTAAAGTAGCTGGAATGTGGTTGTGATTGCCAGTGCTGAGAGATGTGGGAAAAACAAAATATCTGTCAAATATATGTTTCTATAATGGAATAGAAGTAAATTATTAGGATATTATGTATACAGACAGTAGTTATTAACAAGAGTATTCAAGCTTGTAATTCACAGTGCAGACATATATGTTATATCCTAATCAAATATACAAAATTTTACTTAGGTCATATGTTGAAAATATTAACTGCCTTGATTTGAAAGCTAATACTCAAAGTATACATACCTCAAAATATCAAGCTATATGCATCAAATATTTATATTTTATGTTTATCAACTGTAGTAAAACTGGGCAAAAGAAGTTGTAGATAGGGGAGAGGAAAGTATTATGTATTCCCAGTAAATATTTTATAATACTATTTTAGGATGTCTTGTTATCTATTACAAAAATATGTAACAAAATATGGCATTGTTTTATATCTGAAATTTTATCAAAATTAAAAACATAATGTCTTTGTAACTAATACTATATAAAGTATAAATATATTGGATAAGAGTTCCTCATTATTAAGGAACTGATTGAATATAACCCATAACAGCAATTGATGCTTGTGGAGTAGTCTACCTAATGAGCAAGAAACTGAAAGGAGATTGTACATTTATTCATTAATGCAGCTCATCAGAGACTAATATATATGGTATTTGATTCTTTATGACAATTATATTTTTCTGGGTTATTATAGGTTCATCTTCTACATTTATTTAATGCCATATATATCATCAACTCTAACAGAAATTACAGAGAATTAATCTGCTCATGATTAGGTTTGAGCTATTATTCAAATTCTTTTCACCATATATTTATCTATTATTTTAGATAAGTATTTTCCTATAATAAATATTGTAAAAAGTTATATTAGCTACATTATAAAAGTGATGGACAGTAGCAAAAGAATAAAAATAAAGAAAAAAATAATGATTCAATATATGTTAGTGTGAAAATATGATTTCTGAAGAGTACATTGGACATCTCATCAATAATTCTGATTAAAATATCCCATGTGACTGTGCAATTCCATTCTTAGATGTATACACAATGATAATAAACACATTCACATATATCAAGACATTAAAACTAATCATAGTATAATTAATAATGTCAGAGTCTAAAACTCAGAAAATGACCAATTGTAGAATAAAAGAAAAAAATGTGGTGAATTAATTCAAGGATATATTTAAAGCCACATAGAATAACATTACAAACATAATTACAAGACTACAATCTCACAAATGACATAGTGAAAAAACTAGAAGTATTAAGATAAGTAGATTGTCATTTTGATTATAAAATTCTTATGATAGATCAAATTTACTTGTTTGGAATTAAAAGCCATGTTTTCTTTTGAATGTGAGTACCTACATGATGGTCATTAGATAGAGAATCAGGGAGCGGATGTTACATGATTATGTAATCTTTGTAAAATGGTACTGGGGTGGGGACTTATGAGTGGGACAAGGAGGTGTCAAAAAATTATGAAAATATATTCTATACAATTCTCAAAAATGCAATGAAAATATAAAGAAAAAAAAGCACCATTGAAATGTTCTGCATTGTATTTGTGATACTTAATTTTAAATGATATTTTCTAGTTATGTGTTGTTTGGAGGGACACATTAGTGTTTTTTGATTATCTCCGAAGGCTGAGTGACCATTGCAAAAGAGGAAGTTGAAAAAATTTGAGAGTCACAGTGGTTGGATGACCATAGGGAAACAGAAGCTTCCAGCAATAGTGACAGCATGCACAAGGCCTATGGGAGTTCACATCAAAGTTCCAGCATAGATAAAGAGAGGTGAGTAAGAAATCCATGCCCAAGCTGTGAACATTTGACAATTAATGGTTTCTGGGACAGGGAAAGGAAGTGCCTTACTTCACTGAAATCTTGGTGGGCCTAATGAACTGTTCCACACTGATGGTCTTTAGGAAACATGGATCATACTCTATAGGCCATGTTATTTTGTTTAAGAGACTTCATTAAAACAGGCGGGGAACAAATGGGCAAAGTTGTGTAGAGGATAGCAGATATAACGCCATCTGTGGTGGTTTGAGAGAGAATGTACTCAATAGACTCAAAGTATTTGGAAATTTTGTCCGCAGTTGGAGCTATTTTGGGAGGCCTTAGTTGTGGCCATGCTAGAGGAAGCATGTCAGTGGTGGTGGCTTAAAAAAGTTATTAAACCTTGCTGGATCTCCAGTCACTCTCTGCTTCCTGTGCCTTCTTGAAGATGTGAGCCCCTGCTTTCTGCTTCTTCAGTGCTTCCTGCCACCATGCTTCCGTACCATGATGGACTCTAATTCCTCTGGAATCATAATATCAAATAAACTCTTCCTTTTATAAGTTCCCTGGGTCCCGGTGTTTTATCACAGCAACAGAAAAGTAACTAATACTCTATCAAACTATATTGTATAAAAATCGCAAACATCCACTTAAAATTTTGAGAATTTCACACTTGAGTACTGTTTTTCACATACACACACATGTAAATTGATTGAATTTCCCTCTCCCTGGAGACACTGACTGCAGGTATCTCATCTTGTGAAGGTTTCCCCATCTTCTGACATGGCAACTGTTTTGTTGTTGTTGTTTGTTTGTGTTTGTTTTTTATTAACCAGGTCTTACATATTTGCTGATTTCATGTCTTGCAGCCTCATATTTTTTCACTCTGATTCTATTGCATATCCCAGCTGTGCCTCATAGTTGCTACAGGTGCAGTTGGACCACCTCAGAAAAAGTGATTATCATAGTGAAACAAATCATAATAAAATTTGTATTGTCCATGAATATATGTGTTGTGTTTATACTGCTTCTTAAAATGGAATTGTACAATACTGTAATTGTGCAATAGAATGATGACCAAGAATTTAATACACATACCTTCATTAAAATCATTTCATTGTTAAAAATGCTAACAATCATTTGACCCTTGGCTGTTGTGATCATTTTACCATATAGGATAGTGTATTGATATCGATAGGGGAACACTAAGTAGGACTGATGTTACAGTTTCCTTCAATAAAATTGCTTTCTTTCATGAAATATTTCTTGATAGCATATTGCCATGAGACATCATTTTACTCAGTACAATTTGTCTCAAAATTGGAGTCAGTCTTCTCATAGCCTCACACTGCTGCTACCAGCTTTGTTCAGACAATACTCATCCTTTCTGATCATTTTATCATTGTTAATGCCATGTAGCAGCATAGCTTCTTCAAAAAGAGAAGATGTCATCCCAAGAAACCACAATCTATGGTAACTTTATCTCCAAGAAATGAATTTCTTAAGAAATTTAAGCAAAAGAACTTGAAAGTGACAGCTTCTCCTTGATTCTTTAGCAGCAAATACTATGCTGTACTGGCAAGGATGACAGTATATGCTCTATCTGATCTCTTGGGTGATCAGGAGAATCTCAACAAGCAACAATACTATGAAAGGAATCTTTCTGAACAACAGATTTCAACAGTAGGATAAAAATATGCAGTTAACTCCATTGCAACACCTGTGTTGCCATTCAGGCTTTATTTCATATGGAGCATAGGTAAAATAGACTTGTATAGTTCTTCAAACTTCTAGGATTTAGAGAACATTAAATGAGCTTTGGCTTCATTGTAAAGCCATTAGCTGCATGAATCCAATAGAACAAACGTCCTGTCTTTTGAAGTTCGAAGCCAGATGATGATTAATCCCCAAGGGTGCAATTCCTCAATGCCATCTTCTTCCAGTTTATCCTTGTTATCTCTATAGGAAAGCCTGTTGTTTATAATTGTCATCGTCATGAATTATCTTGGCTAGATCTGCTAGAGAACTTTCTACATTTTCTCCAGTAGCAATGTCTACTTAAGGTTGCACTTTCACGCTATGAACATGGTTTATTTCCTCAAATCTCATTAGCTAATCTCTCCAGAACTCAGGCTTTTCTTCTGCAGCTTCCTCACTTCTCATGAAATTAAATCAACCAACCTTTTAATTTATATCTGGCTACGGTGAAAGATGTGGTTGGTTTGATTTTCTATCCAGACCTATTCTGAATCAGCAGGAAATTTTGGTTTCATTTTGTCTTTGTGTTCAGGAATTGAAATTATTTACACCAACCTTTTGTTTGTATTAATCGATATTGGTTGGGGCTTTTAAATGTATATAAAATAAATGAGGGGCTGGAGAAAAGGCTCATTGGTTAACAGCACTGCATGTTCTTGCAAAGGACCAGGATTCAGTCTCCAGGCCCAATACAGCAGTTCCTTAAGGTTTGATATCTCCTTCTGGTGTCTGTGGCAATTAGATACAAACATGCACTTATATGCATGCAGGCAAAATGCTCATACACATATAATGAAAGTAAATTATTTTTTAAGTAAATGAATTTATTCTTCAAATGTTGTTCACACGATAGTTTGAGAACTTTTACTATTTTTTTTAATTCCCTCCCCTGCTGGAGTCCAGCTCCAGCAGATTCAGCAGGGTGGTGGCAAAGGCAGCAAAGAAATTAATCAAATAAGACACAAGAATCTCTTTCTTTTTCGTGACCTGAGGAACATCTATCTTCCCTGCTCCTGTGCAGAAGACCTCTCAGGTTCTTCACTCTGCCGAATTCTTATCCTAAGGATTACAGAGACCATCCATTTGCCTTCTCTAATCCTGTGCAGAGGGCCTTTTGGGTTTGCCACTCTGCAGATTTCTTTTCTTCTCTTCTCTGCCCCTCAGGTCCCAATGTCTATTTTTGTATACCCTAAGACTAATACAGGATATGCAAGTCTAAGCTAATGATGAAAAAAAAAAAAAAAAAACAAAAAAACAACTTCCCTGTAAATATTTTTCAGACAATTTACACTTGAAATCATTCTTAACATCAAAAACAGTAAAACAATCAATGTCAAGAAAGTAAAATAATAGTACAGCCATTCAGCTAAGCAATTTAGCAGTTTTGCAGCAAAGCAAAGTTAATATTAACTTTTAACTCTGAGGACTTCTTTCTTTATGCCTTGTGGTTACATAGGTGCTGGACAGTGTAAAAAAAGCTTTAAAGCTTTAACAATAGAGAACTTTATTTTTCTTACTTTAGTTCCGTATTCAGTTGATCTGTAAGCCATTTTGTGGCTGATGTAGCTTTGATTCATACCTTGTCTTTACTCTGATCATTGTTTTTCCTCAGTTTCTGTTTTTTTACCTTTTTTACTAAGGTGATTTTCTAAGCTTTGAGTTAGATCATTAGAATCCATGGCCTCACTGGACTTAGTTTCACTTTTCCCTCCAATCCTCCTTTTTGTTTAAACATTGACCATGAAATAAAAATTCCTTTCTTTACTTGGGCAATCTGTGCATGACAGTTTATGTAGAGTTCTTAATTACTACTCTATCATACTTTTAAGTTGTGTACACAGTGCCACTAGTTTTCACAAAGTAATCATTTCTAGAACAGGCAAAAGTCTCAGTTCCACTCCTTGAGGCAGAAGCAGGTACCATAACTACTAGAGAGCCGGAAGTCAAACAGGCCAGAAAAAGAAGAATTAATATGACAAAAGAATTATTAAAAACTAAGGTCAGCTGGAAAGCAGACTTCAACCAAACAAGTCAGGTCACTGGAACTTTGTCAAGCAGTGAACCTTTCATGAATGGCTCTACCACTCCACCTTTTTCTTTTCAAGTTTTGTACATTTCCTACAACATTTCCTTTTTTTATTTAATTTTTATTGATGCTTTGTGCATTTCATACATCATTTTCCAATTCAGATCAGGCATATTTCCCTTTCCCTTCCCCCCCACCCCCATCCCAGGTCATGCATTCTGCCATAACTGTCCTGCATCTTTCTCTCAGTTTTTTTTTTTTTCTTCATTTTTTAGCTATAGGTGATAATCCATGAGTACAAGCATCCTTCATGCAAAACCAATCTGCAGGCTGTTGTGCACAAACCCCCACAGCCCCACCATCCAGTGGGGGGTAACAGGTTGTTTGTTCAATCAAGTTAATCAAATAGTGGTCCAACTACATTCCTGTAGTCCTCACCATGTCACCCCAATTGCAGACCCTTACATTCTACCATGGCACCCTGCTCCGCAGATGTGTTCCCTAGGCTTAGAAAGGGGCCAGGTGGATGAGAAGTAAAACGTCCACTCTCTCTGGAGTTGTTGATCTGGAACTCTGGTCAATTCTGGCTGTGTTCCTTTCATGGGCTGACAGTTTTGTACCAGGAGATAACCTTCGATCCTACTAAATGAAACAAAGCCAATGAAGATAATAAGGTATTTAAGCAGCACGAATAGTTAATGGTAGGTTACTTGGCAAGAGAACATATGTTTGGATGATTGTTAATCCATTAATTACATTTTTTCCCCCCCTGTTAAATAGACAGGGTCCTAACTGTGCCTTATAAAATTCTTAAGCCTTAACCCCATTCCGCATTCCTTTCCTTGCGGACCACCCGCCAGACCGTCATGCCTTATACCATACATGTCGTAATCCATCTTGTTCCTCAGTATCAATTAATTTTTTTGATGTAGAAGTTTACTTTGGGGGGCAGAAGTTTATTGATTTCAGTCACCGTTTATTTGACATGACTTATCTTTGTTGTTGATCCTCCATGTTGTATTGCTTCCAAAAATATGCATCTATACACTCCAAAAACTATACCAAGATATACGATCTTGAAATAAAGCATAGGTTATTTCTAAAACATATTTAGTGAGTCACATTTGTACAGTAAGAGTTGTAAGTGCAGGAAAGAAAAAAAACTTATCTTACCTTTCATACAAATACATAGAAAGTTGATGAAACAAGGAGTACCGTCATGTAAGTATAGCTTTACTAAAAAGAATGAAGAAAGAGAATTATTCCAGTTTGGCTTAAAAATAGAGATGTGGTGCAGGTTCCGCAAATAAGTGGACAGCCTATTAGTGTCGTGTTTTTCTGAACTGTGTGTTACTTCACTTAGCTTAATAGCTTCTAGTTCCATCCATTTACCTGCAATGTTCATGATGTCATCTTTCACTTCACAGAATTCCATTCTGTAGATGTACCACATTTACTTTACCTACTGGTCCATTGAGGAACACTTGGGTTGCTTCCAGATCTTCACTAATATGAAGAGAGCTGCAATAAATGTGGATGTTCATTTATCTTTGAAATA
The DNA here is from genome assembly GCA_009823505.1 of Rhizomys pruinosus. Classification (NCBI taxonomy): domain Eukaryota; kingdom Metazoa; phylum Chordata; class Mammalia; order Rodentia; family Spalacidae; genus Rhizomys; species Rhizomys pruinosus. The sequence continues at coordinate 3,938,556 of VZQC01005209.1, forward strand.
GAATAAGTCCAGTGGGTACATTCCCAGGAGGGGTATGACTGGGTCAGGTGATAGTCTCATTGATTGATTTTTTTTTTTTAATTAATTTTTATTGATGCTTTGTGCATTTCATACTTTTTTCCAATTCAGTTCAGGCTTATTTCCTTTCCCTCCCCCCCACCCCACACCCATCCCAGATCATGCATTCTGCCATAACTGTCCTGCATCTTTCTCCTCAGTTTTTTTTTTTTTTCATTTTTAGCTATAAGTGATAATCCATGAGTACAAGCATCCTTCATGCAAAACCTATCTGCAGGCTGTTGTGCCCAAACACCTACAGCCCCACCATCCAGTGGGGGGTGACAGGTTGTTTGTTCAATCAAGTTGATCAAATGAGTGTCCAGACTACATTGCTGTAGTTTTCCACCATTCACCCCAATCGCAGCCCTTACATTCTCCACCCCCCCTCTTCCGCAGGTTGTTCCTAGGCTTAGAAAGGGCACAGGTGGATGAGAGGTAAAACAGTCCCACTCTCTCTGGAGCTGTTGACTTGGACTCTGGTCAATTCTGGCTGTTTCCTTTCATGGGCTGACATTTGTCCAGGAATAAACCTTTCGATCCTACTAATGAAGAACAAGCAATTAGATATATAGGTATTTAAGCAGCACTAATAGTTATGGTAGGTTACTTTAATAGACACATGTTGGATATCCCCTGGGAGAAATAACCCAGGGCTGATGCCACAAGCTTACATCCTCTACGGTAGGATTTATAAGCCACAGTAAGACCCTGTCATAATTTAACAGGGGGGAAAATTTGAGTTTTCTTTTTTTTTAACATTTTTTATTGATGCTTTGTGATTTCATACATCATTTTCCAATTCAGTTCAGGCATATTTCCCTTTCCCTTCCCCCCACCCCCACCCCAACCGAGATCTTTCTTACCTCCCCCCAGAACAAGGAGAAATATGACGATGATGGGTTGCTCTCCACTGTAAATTGGAGACAGCTATTATAGAGGTAATCTCTTATAAACTGGTAAAACTGCCTTCTTTAATTGACTAATAGACATAAGATCTGTGAAAAGGATTCCTGTTCAGAACCAAATATAACACTAAAGTCCTTAAACTATGCACTTAAGCCAAAAATAATAAATCAAACAGGAGTCGACATCAGTAATGGATTGTTCTACCAGGGAGATGTTGGCTCAGGGATCTAAGGCCCACAAAAGGTAAAGGCTCCTTGCCTCTTAAACGGAGATACCTGCAAAGAAGAGGGGTGATAAGGCCCTGCTTGCTGAAGACCTGACATTAACAGGGGAAGATGTATTGAGACCACACAATGCAAGTGTAGAGTTGGCTTCTGGAAACCAGAGAGTGTTACACAAGGCCACTAACCAATAAAAGCAAATACGGTCTCCTGAGTCAAGCAAGACTCCCCGTCAACACCAACTCCACCTCACCTGCCTGGAAATACTGTGCAGCAGAGGCAGCCATATGCCTGTATATCCCAAATCTAATTGGCTATTGGCTCTCTCCTTGGAGGAATAACCCATGGCTGATGCCACAAGCTTACATCCTCTACAGGTTAGGAGATCTCATTTTGAGTCTTTAAGAGTTCTCCACAATGCTTTTCATAGGAGGTATACGAAATTTCACTCCCACCAGCAGTTGATGAGTGTTCCCCTTTCCCCCAAACTCTCCAGCATTTAGTATTCTTTGTTTATGGAATGTAGCTAGTCATACCAAAGTAAGAGGAAATCTTAACATGGTTTTTATTTGCATTTCCTTAATTATTAGCGATGTTGAAAACGTTTTAAGATGTATCTCACCCATCTTTATTTCTTCATTTGTGAAGTCTCTGTTCAACTCTTTATACCATCTTTTGAGTGGTTTGTTTGCTTTCTTGCTCCATTGTGTTTTAAGTAGTTTATATATTCTGGATGTTAATGATGTGTCTGATTTATCAATGGTGAAGGTTTGCTCTAATTCTTTGGGTTTTCTCTTCACTTCTTTGATTGTTTCTTTCGCTGTACAGAAGCTTTTGAGTTTAATAAGGTCCCACGTGTCAACAGTTGACCTTATTTTCTGTGCAGCTATTATCTAATTGAGAAAGTATTTTTTCTATGCCTATGTCCTGTAGGTTACTGCTAGTGATTCCTTCTATTATTTTCAGAGTTTCAGGTTTCATATTGAGGTCTTTGATCCATTTGGAGTTGATTTTTGTACAGGGTAGTAGGGGTTTAATTTTATTCTACACGTGGTGATTCAATTTTGCCAGCACCATTTGCTGAAGATGCTGTCTGAACTCCATTGAATATTCTTGGACCCTTTGTCAAATATGAGGTGGCTGGAACTGCATGTGCTCAAGTGTGGATCTTCAGTTTTGTTCCATTGATCTACCGGTCTGTTTTTGTGCCAATACCAGGCTGTTTTTATGACTATAGTGCTTTAATATAATTTGAAGTCTGGTATAATAATCCCCCTTGCATTGGTCTTTTTGCTCAGGGTTGATTTGTCTATCTGGGGCCTTTTGTTTGCCACATGATCTTTAGGATTTTTTTCTAGGTCTGTGAAGAAGCTCATGGAGATTTTAATTGGAAATACATTGAATCTGTATATTACTTTGGGCAGGATGGTCATTTTTACTATATTAACTTTTCTGGTCCATGAGGATGGGAGGTCCTTACATCTTCTGGTATCTTCTTCAATATCCTTCTTCAAGGTATTACATTTTTCATTGTAGAGATTTTTAGTGTTTGTGTCAGGTTTGTTCCTACATATTTTATTCTCTTTTTGAGGCTATTGTGAATGGGAAGGTCTCCCTGTATTTCTTTTCCAACTCCTTGTTATTTGTATAAAGAAATGCTACTGATTTTTCTAGGTTAATTTTGTATCCTGCCACATTACTGAAACTGTTAGTCATTTCTAGGAATTTTCTGGTGAAGTTTTTGGCATCTCTTAGGTAAACTATTATGTTGTCTGCAAAAAGGGGTAGTTTTCCCTTCTCTTTTCCAATTGACTATCTTTCTTGACTTATTGCTTTAGTGAGCATTTCAACCACTATATTGAAAATAAGTGTAGAAAAGAGGCAGCACTTCCATCTTCCTGTCTTTAAGGGGAGTGCTTCTTATTTTTCCCCTTTTAGAATAATGTTGGCTGTGAGTTTGTTGTATATGGATTTGATTATGTTGAGGAATGTCCCTGCAGTCTAATTCCCTCTATGACTTTAAACATGAAGGCATATTGAATTTGTAAAGGCCTTTTCTGAAACAATTGAGATGACTATGTGGTTTTTATCTTTGAGCCCTTTTATGTGCTTTATGACATCTATTAATTTATATATATTCAACCACCCCTTCATCTCTGGTATGTATCCAACTTGGTAATGATGGATGTCCTCTTCAGTGTATGTGGTTTGCAAGTATTTTGTTAAGAATTTTTGCATTTATGTTCAGTAATGAAATGGGTCTATATTTTTCTATTTTGGTTGTATCTTTGCATAGTTTTGGTATTAGAGTGATGCTGACTTCATAGAAGCTATTTGGGAGTTTTCTCTCTCTTTCTATGTTTTTTACAATGCTTTTATTGATGTTTTGTGTATTTCAGACATAATTTCTCAGTTCAGTTCAGATATATTCCTCTTTCCCTTCTTCCCACTTCACCCTAGATCATGCACTCTGCCATAACTATCCTACATTATTCTCTCAGTCTTATTTTATGTGTAGGAAGTCACACTTTCATCCTTTAATTGGATATTACTGTAAAATATACATACATACTTTCCACTCATATACAGTAATTACAGACTCTGAAAGTAAGTGGTGGATCAATTCTAGAGCCTGTTAAGAGATTTACATTCTAACAACACAGTTGTTTTCAGATAAACAAAAATATAACAATAATGTTGCTCAGCTTGCCTTTCACCTGGGGGTTTGGTGTTAGCATTGACCAATGAAGGAGCGTATTCATCCCTTGTTTTCCTGGGACTGTGTTACTTCACTTAGCATAATGGCTTAGATTTCCATCCATTTACCGGCAAAGTTCATGATGGCATCTTTCTTTGTGAAGTAATCCATTGTGTAGATTTATCACATTTTTATCATCCACTCATCAGTTGGGCATTTGGGTTGGTTCCAGCTCTTTGCTATTGTGAAGAGAGCTGCAATAAACATAGCTATGCATGTATCTTTGCAGTAGGATGAGTCTTGTGTTTATATACCCAGGAATGGTTTGGCTGGGTCAGGTGGTAGGGTCATTTTGAGTGTTTTAAGGGTTCTCCACACTGCTTTCCATAAGGGTTTTACAAGTTCACATTTCCAACAGCAGTGGATGAGTGTTCCCTTTCCCCACAACCTCTCCAGCATTTGGTGTCTTTTGTGTTCTAGATCTTAGCCAGTCGTATTGGAGTGAGATGATGTCTTAGAGTAGTTTTAATTTGTATTTCTGTAATTATTAAGGATATTGAACACTTCTCAAGATGTTTCTCAGCCATCTTTCCTTCCTCACTGGTGAAATCTCTGTTCAGCTCTTTACTCCATCTTTTGAGTAGGTCATTTGTTTTCTTACTTCTTTGTTTTTTGAGTGTCTATATATTATTTACATTAATGTTCTGTCAGATGAATCACTGGTCAAGATTTCCTCCCATTCTATGGGTTTTCTCTTCACTTCCTTGATTGTTTCTTTCGCTATACAGAAGCTCTTGTGTTTGATGAGGTCCCATTTGTCAATGCTCTCCTTATTTCCTATGCAGTTGCTGTCTGACTTGGAAAGTCTTTTCCTACAACTATGTCTTGTAGGTTCTTACCAACTTTTTACTCTATCACCTTCAGGGTTTCACGCTTCAGGTTGAGATCTTTGATCCACTTGGAGTTTATTTTTGTACAGGGTGAGAGGTAGGGGTTTAATTTTGTTCTTTTTTTTAACATTTTTTTATTGATGCTTTGTGCATTTCATACATCATTTTCCAATTCAGTTCAGGCATATCTCCCCTTCCCTTCCGCCCACCCCCACCCCAACTGAGATCATGCTTTCTGCCATGACTGTCCTGCATATCTCTCTCAGTTTTTTTCCCATTTTTTAGCTATAAGTGATAATCCATGAGTACAAGCATCCTTCATGTAAAACCAATTTGCAGGCTGTTGTGCCCAAACCCCCACACTCACCTTCCAGCGGGGAGTGAGGGGTTGTATGTTCAATCAGGTTAATCAAATGGGGGTCCAGACTACATTGCTGTAGTTTCACCATTCACCCCAATCGCAGCCCTTACATTAACAAATGGAGATCCAGTTTTGCCAGCATCATTTGCTGAAGATGCTATCCTTCCTCCACTGAGGGTTTTTTTTGCCATCTCTCCAGCCCCAGAAACTGCTCTTAATGCAATTTCTGGACACTAAATAGAATTTAAAACACACGTTTCTTTTTGCAACAATATCTTAGCACCCAAATCTTCAAACTAATGTGCATCAGAACAGCAAAATGATGTGACCCAGACAAATCTACTAATACAAACAAGCCTGACAGTAAGAAATAGCTACCCATGTTTCTCACTTCATAGTCAATGTAGAGATTTCCTAGGAAGAGACAATATATTCCCAATTCCAGATTCTATGATGGTATAATAAATATGACTGGCATTTAATTTCTCTAATCCTGTTTTAATTAGGATCCAAGTGTCTAACTGATACACAAATGAAAGAACAGCTGCTATATTTTTAATATTTTAATACAAAATACTTCTTTAAAGTATTTAATTCTAAAGTAGGGGAAGGTTTATAATTTTATGGAAAACAAATCAGAAGCCTCAGTTTTTCTCACAGCTCCTATGACTGCCTAAAGGGAAAAAAATAGAAAAAAACAATTCGAGTGAAAATGGCTCAATCTCTTCACTTTAGGACAGAAATTTGTTCATTTTATTATATAAGCCTGGCTTTACTAACTAAATATTCTTTTTTAGAGAATGAGTTTAAACACACAGGCAGTCAAAGAAGTATATTAGAAAAAGCCTATAAGATAAAAGTAATGAAAGTGTTCCACAATGAAGTTACCAAATTGCAGGTGGTCATTGCTATGTAGAAGGAAGAAAACAGCCTAATTTACAATATGTCTCAAGCAATACAAAGAACAAGCATTATTTAATTACCCTTTTTTGACTCTCTAGAGATTCAAGATACATCTGTTAGTTCAGTTTGGAATGATGTCGGTTAACACACATACTGATAATCAACCAGCAAAATCTACAAAGAACTTGACAGTGGACCTTGGGATGATATCTTGTTTATATATAAAAATATTCAAATAAGATTATTAGTCATCATTAATAAGAGTGAGCACTTGTTCTGTGAGATGGCTCAGTGGGTAATGACACTTGACATCAGGCTTAAGACCTGAGTTTAACTCCCTAGACCCACATGCTGGAAGGAGATGACAGCTCCCACCAGTGTTCTTTGACTTCCACACTCATGCCAGAGTGTATGGGTGCATGTATTCTCTCTCTCTCTCTCACACACACACACACAATTACTAAAAAAGTATAAATATTTTTAAGAAAGAAAGATTGAAACTGAAACTTCAGAGACAGAAAGGCATGGTTAAATGGATCTACTCTTAGTCAAAGAGGAGAGGAATATGTTTGCTTAAAAATAGGAAGAAATGGATGTTTTCCATCATTCACAAGAATTCTGTCTAAATTTGTAGTACTTCCTGCTTTCTACTAATTCATTTCAAACAAATAAAATTCTACTTTTTCCACTCCCATGTTTCAGTCTTTGTTCTTTATATACTGTAAAAGTGTTTAGTACCTCTATGGACATATTTTATCAAGATCACAAATGGATCAGAGTTAGTACCACAGCAGAATATTTGCCAACTTATTTCCTGCAAATTGCAGTGTATTTATCCATCATTGTTATTCTGAATGCTTTATTTCTGTGTTCTGCATCATTTGTTTTCATTTGTTAAGTTGTATGCATTTCCTAGTGATCCTGACTTTCTTCTGCAGTGTCCTTTGTGACCTTTTGTTTCACCTATCCTCTTAAAGTTGCTGTTCCTTCCCTTCTGCTACAACTCTTTCACCACTGTCACTTGATGCACTTCTCTATGACTCACATTATCCAAGGTCACAATGTGAAATATAGTGCTGAATTCCCATATCAGACACTCATCCTTCTCCTTTAACTATTTATTTCCTCTCTAGAAGTCCTGTGGTTTAAATTATTTAAGTCATGTATTAAAATGCCTCCACCCATTTTTCTACTTCATTCCAATTTTATATGTATCCAGTTGATATCACCTCTTGCTCATATTATTTCTGTATACTTTTAATGTCATCCTTCCTTGAGTCATTTCCTATTCATGCAGTAATCCTATCATTTCTTATAACATATCATCTCTTATATGGATAATTGTCATCTCAATCAATTCATGGTTATTCAAAAGGTAAACTTGTTTCTTACCACATATTCCCTTGAGGCTTGCAACCTCAGATGCCCTGTGCTCCTAATTGTGCTTATTTTTGGTGTCACTTGAATATAATATATTTCTTTTTTTTTGTTGTTGTTCTTTTTGAGGCAGGGTCTCTCTGTAGCCCCAGCTGTCCTGGAACTCACTCTGTAGACCAGGCTGGCCTTGAACTCACAAAGATCTGCCTACCTCTGCCTCTGGAGTTCTAGGATTAAAGGACTGAACCACCATACCTAACATTGGCTATATGTCTACTTATTGCTCACTTGAAAAATTACTGGTTACTCCCAAGGCACAGTATAGATGAAACACATAACAATTATAACACTTGCACTAGGAGATCTATTTGTTTCCTTTTCTATGTCTTTATATATTGATCAGCCAAATGGTAGAGTAACAAACTGTATTATTAAAAATTGGTCATAAATATGTCCCTTACTTACAAGGTGGGGTATGTTAGATTGTGCTCATACTAATGGTTATATCTTCCTTCTTTACAACTGAACTAGTTTCCTGGGACATAGTAAGTGGTCGATTGAACTGTATTCTATTCCCTTAAGCTCTTTCATTTTTCTTTAAAAATTGGGGACACATTGTCAAAGTTTTGAAGAAAAGAGACTCAGCAACAAAAAAGCATTCCAAAAGATTTATATTCCTAATATGAAAGCTCTTATTCATTTCATAAATATCTCTTATGGAGCTAAAGGATTAAGCAGTTTGACTAAAATAAAATCATGATCGTGTCATTTAAAATTGGATGTGTTTATCTTCTAATCTTTTTTGTGCTCTTTTGTACCTTTAGACTTATTTATCTTAGTTGCATTATCACCTTTCTGTATTCAGACAAAAGACATAATTAAGAATTATACAATTTGTACCAATCTCTATAAATGCAAATGAGATATAAATCTTGAAAATATTCTTCTTCATTATTTTCTCCTTCTAGCTTATCACACTTGCTTTGTTCTTTATGAGGACAAGGAAATAAAAAGAATGTACGATGAGGCTAACTTAACAGACAACATTGGTAAAATAGCTATGTGACCCAAGCTAGGCCTGGGAGTGTGGATAAGGGGGTGGGAGACAGTTGAGGTTCTGGATAGTTTATTTGGCTGGTCCTGTTCTTGTACTAGATGTTCAAAGATAAACTGGGCAGCAAGGGGAAGGCATGGCGTCAAGGGTTACTGGCTGTGCTTCCGAGGAACCAGGCTTTTCTAGGACTGGATGGTAAGAGCCTATTGGCTGAAGACATCACAAAATTCCAACATACAACTGAAAGAAATCATGATGGATATTACCCAGAAGCCTCCTTCCTAAGGATTAGTTCTCATATCATCTGAAAGTACTTTGAAAGCTGCCAAGAAAGAAAAACAATTACCTAGCCATAAAGTCTACATGTCACAATGATTGACCCAGTGAGATACTCCTAATGGAGCAATAGTGATACTTCTATCTTGGGAATAGCCAATAGCTATCTAGACTTAAGTTCCACTAAATAGGAAGGAATTTATGCTAATAATATAAAGCTAACCAGCTACTAGTGGTTAGAAAGGTTACAGACCCTAGAGGAAAACATAATAATCCCATTTTCTCAAACCAATATAATTTCTTACTGTATTCTAAATACTTATGTCACAGATAATTATAACTCTCACAAATCATTCAAGAAACTTCTCTGTGCAGTCTATTAGAGAGAATTACAAGCTACACAATAGTCAAAATTAGGAGAATAAAAAAACTCTAGAGTTTCTAACCCAAATACTTGCAATTATAATGCAAATGCAACCTCCAGGAAATTCACTGAAGAGAGGGATGAAAAATTTTAAGAGCCAGAAGTCAAGGATGCCTACTGCAAAATACTATCTTGGAGACATGACAGGAAAGATGCATCAATGAAATCTTAAGGATATGACTCCATAAAGGACACCAGTCAATATTCCAGTGCAGAGGAGGGAAATTTAATGAGGCTTCAAGAGGAGATGAGATGAGTTCTTTTTTTTTTATTTATTTTTATTCATGCTTTGTGTATTTCATACATCATTTTCCAATTCAGTTTAGGCATATATCCCCTTCCCTTCCCCCCACCCCACCCCTACCCATCGCAGATCGTGCATTCTGCCGTAAGTTTTCTGCATCTTTCTCTGCTTTTTTGTTTTGTTTTGTTTTCATTTTTTTTAACAATAGGTGATAATTTGTGAGTACAAGCATCCTTCATGTAAAACCAATTTGCAAGCAGTTATGCCCAAACCCACACAGCTCAGGTCCCACCATCCAGCAGAGGGCTTGTATGTTCAATCAAGTTGATCAAATGAGTGTCCGGTCTATATTTTTGTAGTTTACCATTAACCCAATCGAAGCCCTTACATCTACCACACCCCCTCTTCCGCAGATTGTTCCCTAGGTTAGAAAAGGGGCACAGGTGGATGAGAAACAAAACACTCTTTTTCTCTGGAGCTGATGTCTTGGTCTCTAGTCAGTCTGGCTGTTTTCTTTCATGGGCCACAGCTTGTCCAGGCTAACCTTTCCGATCCTACTAATTAAGCACATGCAATTAGATATTAGGTATTTAAACAGTATAATATATAGCTTTCGATCCTACTAAAAGCACACACATATGATATATGGTATTTAAACAGTACTATGTTATGGTAGGTTCTTTGGTAAGGACACAGATGTTTTGGATGGTATGTCACTTCAATGATCTACGATTTTCTCTATCAGTTGAGAGGGTCTTCGTGTGTTTATACATTCTCCTAACCAGTTAGAGGATGTAAGCTTTGTGACATCAGCCGAGTGGGTTATTCCTCCAAGGAGAAGAGCCCAATAGCCAATTTAGAGAATTGGGATATATCAGTACATAGAGCTGCCAGCTAGTCTGCAGAGTACGTTCCAGGCGAGCGATGGTGAGGTGTAGCTGGTGCGACGCGAGGAGGAGTCTTGCTTGACACAAGGAGACCTATATTTGTCTTTTTGGTTTAGTGGTCTTTGGTAACACTCCATCCTGCCATCCCGCATCCCAGAGACCATCGTGTATACTTGCAAGTGTGGTCTCCATACATCCTTGCCATGTTTGTATCAGGTCTTCAACAGCAGGGCCTTATCACCTCTCTCTCCTGCAGATATCCAGTTAGGAGGCAAGGAGCCTTTACCATTTGTGGGGGCTGTGGATCCCCTGGCACAACATCTCTTGGTAGAATAATCCATTGTGTGATGTCAGAGCTCCTGTATTGATATATTTTGTTTAGGTGCATAGCTTATAAGGAGACTTTAGCATTCTATATTTGGTTTCTGAATAAGAAAAATACTCCTTTTAAACAGTTTCTATGTCCATTAGTCAATTAAAGAAGGCAGTTTTACTGATTTTAAAAGAGAACAACTTAGTAACAGCTGGTTCCAATCTACAGCAGGAGAAATGACCTCATCATCCTCTTATTTTCTCTTTATTCTATGGGGGGGGGAGTTAAGAAAGTCTCTTGTATTAAAACCTTTGCAGCATATAGAAGGTAAGCTTCGTTAGAAATCATTAAAAAATAGTTGTTACTAGTAGGATCCACAGAGGGGCCTGATGTCTGCAACAATCTGAGGCATCTTCTTCCTTCAATGCGCAGAGGAGTCAATCCTGCTGGCACTTTCTGGTACATCCTACTCACGTCAAAGCTGCATTTTCTTTCTAAGCATTAAGTTGGTGATACTTTTGCCTGTTGGAACTCAAATCTTTTCCCATAGTTAGTTTTAAGATTTGGGTTGCAAGGTTTTTTGACAAAAAGTTTTCATATCTATCTATATCCCCCTTTTTTATTTAAGGTGTTTAGTTAAGTATCCAGTTTTGTCCAGACTCTGTCTACAAGATACATGGTGCTCTAGGACTTAGTAAAAGTAAATATGGGCATATTGGACAACACTGGTTTGAAGACTGATAAAAATGGTAATGCATCTGAGTTAATTGGTGATATAAATTGCTCTTGTCCACATTAGCTTTAACTAAAATCTGTATAACAATTACTTTGGGATTGGTATAAACAAATGTTCTCTATAATTTTGCTGTCATATAGTATCACCTGGTAGCAATCTCTTTCACCTATAGGATGATTTAACTCAAAAATGAACTTTGTTTCCCAAGTTAATCACATACAGTAACCCAAAACAGCATGGGTGAACTTGATGAAATCTGAGCCTTGATTCCACCCTATAGGTATGTATAAAACAACTGCTTTTTTGAGACTCATGGGTCAAAAGAGGAGATGAGTTCTGTAAGAAGTCAATGGGTGCCGAGTCAGGGAGAATGAGTTTTTATCTAGGGACTATCCCTGGGTGGATTATTGATCCTAAATTGTCAACTCTAAACACATGTACACACTAACACTATTAAATGGACTGAATAGAAGAAGTGGTCATAAAATTGAGAGAAGTGAGGATCATGGGAAGCATTGGTGAGAATAGAGAGGTCAGAAGCAAGAGCAATACAGTAATTTTGTATAAAATTCTCAAAATATTTAAGATTTTAAAATAATAAAAGTTACACAAATTGCTTCCTGAAATATTAAGCTTAAACACTTGGCATGAAAACATTATGAGAAAAATAGCTCAGCCCATGTAAAACAAATTAATATGTTAAACCAGCTAGTTTCCACTATTTATCTATATTTTCAATATTCTCTCTACCACTCATATGAATAAACTAAAATAATATTTTGATTATACAATGATGAGTGTCAAGACCACGGCCTTGACACTCATTTTAGGCAACTGTACTGCCACCGAGGTGTATCTCCACACTGTATTACGTTTTTATTTGGATAGTTTTGGAACAACGTGAAAGAAAAGTGTTAACATCACAAGAGGAATATACTATTTGCATACAGGAATTTATATATAGAATGGTGATAACATTTTTTATCTTTTTTTTTCAAGAATTTTCTCCATGAAAGGTAAATTGCTAAGAGAAAAAAGTTGTATATAAGATTACAGAATGTTGGGGCTGAAGCGATGGCCTAGCGGTTAAGAGTGCCGAATGCTCTTGCAGAGGACCCGGGTTCGATCCCCAGCACCCACATGGCGGCCGAGAGCCATCTGAAACTCCAATTCCAGGAGAACTCCAGTTCCAGGGGATTCCGACGCCCTCTTTTGACCTCCGCGGCATTGCACGTCACGGGTGCACAGACTTGCATGCAGACAGTACATTCATACACATACGGAAAAAAAAAAAAAAAAAAGATTACAGAATGTTATTTCCATTGTTTGAAATGTTACATAGCTACTCATATTTTGCAGTGATGTTCTGTTTTATTATAATTATTGTTAAATTTGTTCTTCAACAACTTCACAGTGTGTATAATGCATTCTGGATACTCTCATCTCTTACCCTCTTTTGTCGCTGGAACTCATGGTCCTTTGAGAAAACAGAATCCCTTTTCATCAAAGCAGCTGTGTGCAAAAGCAAGAGACCATCATGATAAGGCCAGCTGAGTACTGACATTCTCTGAGAGAAGGAGGGGATGGAGAGGGTCATTGCACCCTCACTTAAAATTCTTACTGCTCTCTTCTGCATCTCCCAGCCATCTTTATGAAATCCTTATTTTCTGTGGTCTTGGACATATTGTGGCTACCTTCACCTGTCAGCTTGACACAGCCCAGAATTATGAAAAGTAACCTTAAATGAAAAAAAAAAAAAGTCTGTATTTACTTGACTCGTGGGCATGGCTGTAATCAATTAGCATCATTGCTAATTGATGCAGAAGGTAGCAGCCCCCTGTCTGGTACCACAACAAGCAGGTGGTCCTGGGCTGTATAAGGAAGTTGAGGGATGGCTGCTCTCTTTTGCAGAGGACTCAGGCTCTTTTCCCAGTACCCACATTGCAGCTAACAACCATCTGAAACTAAAGTTTCAGGGGATCCAACACCTTCTTCTGTCCTCTGGAACACTGAATAACATGGATGCACTTACATGCATGCAGGCAATACACTCATAGGCATAAAATGGAAACGATAAAAAATATTTACTTAATTATTTATTTGTCCTTTTTAGACAGGGTCTCCCTTTAATCCCAGCCTTCCAGGAACTCACTGTGTAGATGAGGTTGGCCTTGAATGCATAGAAATTCACCTGCCTCTGCCTCCCAAGTGCTGGAATCAATGATGTGTACCAGCAGGCTCGGCCAAATAATAAATATTTTTTAAAATGAAAGGGGGGCTGGGTGTGGTGGCCCATGCCTTTAATCCTAACACTAGAGGTGGATCTTTGTGAGTTCAAGGCCAGCCTGGTCTACAGAGTGAGTTCTAGGACAGCTGGGGCTACAGGGAGACACTGTCTCAAAAAGACAAAAAGAAAAAGTAAAAGAAAGGAGGTTTATCCTGAGCTGGAATAAACAAGACAGTAAGTAGTGGTCAATCCTTAGTTTCTGATTCAATTTCATGACCTGCCGGGCTTCCAATATGTATGGACTGTTAGCTATAGGTTGAAATACCCACTGCCCAAAGTTGCTTTTAATCATCATATTATTTGTTACAGCAGCAGAAAGCAAACTTTGAAAGCACCTATTTAAGGAAGGGGAGGTTGTCTGAAGGAGAACTACATCTATGCCACTATGGGGAAGTCATTATTCAGGGTGGTGAAGACTTTCCAGTGCAGCTGCTTTGGGGTCCCTCTTGTTCCTCTAAACAATTCCTCATACTCTATAAGTCCAATATAAGCATCTCTTTTTCAGGTTGAGCATTGGTAGAACTTTTCTTTGCTTTTTCATTTGGCTTTATAAGAAAAGGAGATTCTTTGCATTTCCCTAGGGAATGAATCCTCAAAACACCTCTCTCTGCCCTCTTCTTGGCAACTCTCAGTACCTGTTCTATAAGACTCTTTTGCTCATTCATGTCTTCTTTTGTTTTGTGATTCATATAGTTTAACCAAGACCTTCTATTTTCCCATGGAATGATATTGCCCATCCAGCATAAAGGAATTATTTTATGTATAGAACTGAAGATAGGGATTTCTCCTCCTTTAGAATCTACCAGTAGCCAATATTTCAGAAGGGAAGGGTAGGGATCCATGAATCTGTCACCAAACCATGACAGAAATGATCTTGTGCAGGCCCAGCCCAGTGGAAACAACTTCATCTACTGTAAAATCATAAATGCAATGGCTACATCATTTGGAGAAGAGAGCATTTGGGGCCTTTCTCCATATCTTCTGGCTATCACAATCTTTCTATCCCTTTTTCCATAATTTTACCTGAGCATTGGGGAAAGAAGTGGTACATATTTCCTGTTCATTGTCCAGAAGTTTTGATGATATATTACTTATTAATGCCTTATAGTCCAATAATGCAAGTATCTTTAATTCATGGGTCATGACTTCTGTATCTGAGACACTTTTCCAGAAAGTAAAACTTACTCATGACATACAATCATTACTGTAAATTTATTATATCCTTTGCCATTGAAGGATGTGTACTATTTAATAATAAAGTTACCATAATAGTTTTGCAATTTCTCTCCAGTATTTCAATGTTAACCAAGTCAGGCTGTAGGTTCTCTATTATTTTATTTCTATTTAATTGAGTTACTAAGGGTAATAAATGAATTCATAGTTTTAATTTTCATCTCTTATTCATGATCTATTTGTGTAGTTTTAATAGTTATTATTAGAAGTTTTTAGAATCCTCAAAGATTTCAACAAGGCCTTTTCTAGACAGATATAACATTGAGATTTAGAATGAAATTCAAGACAGAGAGGTATAACATTAATTGCTTTCACCAGTCAGCAATTGTTCTTTTGAATATCAGATTGCAATATTCCCTGTACTGTGACAATTTGTATGTTTCCAGAAGTCATAAAACAGTGGGCTATTTTGGAAATCACTGTGATCTCTCTGAGATACTCATCATAATCCAAAGCTTGTGCTATTGACAAGTAATTGACCCTCACACAAACTGCAATATCACTATTCATTCCAATAATCATAAATGTAACATAATAGCAAAGTAATACAATGCTGGTAACAGATTATTTTATAGTCTAAAACTGTACCAACAAACCAAATCATAAAAAATGAAAACCATATGTTGCCTATTATATAGTACTTAATTTGAAAATATAAATAAACAAATAGGAACACAATTACTTAGGAGACTGCAAAAGCAACATTCAAAATGGATAATTTTGTGTTATATAAATTTAGTTTTTAAGAAAATGACATTGTTCATAAAAGTAAAAGGAATCAATAGAGATGCAAATTACTCACCAGAAAAAATGTATTTTTAAGTTGATGTTCCTATCATAAACATCAATAAGGTATGGGATGACTTAATATCTTTTATTAAGTATTCTGAGAATATTAAATTCAAAATGCCTAAAGGTAATTCTTGTATAAGGTGTTCTAGAATACATCTGAAATTCACATTCAAAGAAAATCGGTTTTAATGAAAAAGATAAAATTTTTTATTATGATGTTAAGCAGAAAATAAATATACTCTGTGATTTTCCAACTTAGATATATTTCCTTGTGCTTGTCTTCAAATCTTTAATATAATTAGGATATTTTTAAATGTGTTTATTGATTGATAACTTTGTATAGGTTATGAAATGCTTTGATCAAGTCCAACACACACTTCCTTTTAATTTCATTTGTATGCCCAACACAATGATTTTCTCTCACTTTCATGCATTCTCTGCCATTTCTGATTTTATAATCATGGACTCCACTAAGCATTGCCAGTTTTTGCATGAGTGTAAGGACCTATACTGTGAAGCACAGGTAGCTTTTGGAGGGCAATATCCTTGAAGATAATTGGCAGCCAACAATTGACACTAACTCCTGAGTAAGGAGTCAGAAGTATTAACCACTTCCCCAATCTTGGTTGAGATTTTGTCTGGTTTGATCTTGTTCATGTAGTCACAAGTGCTGTCTGTTCATATACACAATTAATTTTCTCTAAAATACACTGTCTTCCTGTATTTATCCACTGACTCTGACTCTTGAAAACTCTATGCCCCTCCTCCAGGAAAATCCCTGAGCTTTGGGAAGAGGGGGTGAGATTTAGAGGTCCCATTTATGGCTAAGCACTTGGTAATATTTTGTTCTTTACACATTAAACAGTTTTAAGTCTCTGTGATCATCATTATCTACCTTATTAAATTTTTTTTTATTTTTATTTATTTCGGTATGTGTATCAATGTACTGTCTGCATGCAGGTTTGTGCACCCGTGTCGTGCAATGCCGCGGAGGTCAGAAGAGGGTCTCGGATTCCCCTGGAACTGGAGTTCTCCTGGAATTGGAGTTACAGACGGTTCTCAGCCACCATGTGGGTGCTGGGGATCGAACCCGGGTCCTCTGTAAGAGCGGTCGGCCCTCTTAACCGCTAGGCCATCTCTCCAGCCCCATTCTCTGTGTCTTACCAGTTGTATGATTCTTCAGTAGCCTCCATATATTGCAGAAAGTTTCTTAGATGACTGGTGTATGATGTAGTTACCTGTAAATATAAATACCCATATTTAGCATATGTTTTGTCTAGAGATATGATAGAAATATGGTTTTCTCTAGGAACTATGACCTCTCCAGCCATGTGTATTCAACTGTGTTTACAGTGCTACCCATGACTTCACTCCCATTGAGAAGGCTTTAAGTCCATTAGAAAGTTGTTGGTTACCCCATAGATAACAGTGCCACCACTGTACCAATAGATGTAGTTTGCTGTGCCAGTCATTAGAATTACTAAACTTTAGGGCTGAGTTGAAATATTTATTGATTTTATTTTTTTTAATTTTTTTTTATTGATGCTTTGTGTATTTCATACATCATTTTCCAATTCAGTTCAGGCATATATCCCCTTCCCTTCCCCCCACCCCACCCCTACCCATCCCAGATCATGCATTCTGCCGTAAGTTTTCTGCATCTTTCTCTGCTTTTTTGTTTTGTTTTGTTTTCATTTTTTTTAACAATAAGTGATAATTTGTGAGTACAAGCATCCTTCATGTAAAACCAATTTGCAAGCAGTTGTGCCCAAACCCACACAGCTCATGGGTCCCACCATCCAGCAGGGGGGGCTTGTATGTTCAATCAAGTTGATCAAATGAGTGTCCAGTCTATATTGTTGTAGTTTCACCATTAACCCCAATCGAAGCCCTTACATTCTACCACGCCCCCTCTTCCGCAGATTGTTCCCTAGGCTTAGAAAAGGGGCACAGGTGGATGAGAAGCAAAACACTCTACTTTCTCTGGAGCTGATGTCTTGGTCTCTAGTCAGTTCTGGCTGTTTTCTTTCATGGGCTGCCAGCTTGTCCAGGCTTAACCTTTCGATCCTACTAATGAAGCACATGCAATTAGATATTTAGGTATTTAAACAGTATAATATATAGCCTTTCGATCCTACTAATGAAGCACACACAATTAGATATATAGGTATTTAAACAGTACTAATTGTTATGGTAGGTTACTTTGGTATAGACACAGATGTTTGGATGGTATGTATCCATACTTAACAGAAGAAAATGTAATTCATGATTTACATTTTCTTCTGTTAAGTATGGCAGGGTCTTCGTGTGGTTTATAACATCTCCTAACCATTAGAGGATGTAAGATTGTGGCATCAGCTGTGGGTTATTCCTCCAAGGAGAGAGCTAATAGCCATTTAGATTTGGGATATACAGATATATGGCTGCCACTGCTGCACAGTATTTCCAGGCTGATGAGGTGTAGCTGGTGCTGACGGAGGAGTCTTGCTTGACTCAAGGAGACCTATATTTGCTTTATTGGTTTAGTGGCCTTTGGTAACACTCTCTGGCATTCCAGAGACCATCTGTATACTTGCAAGTGCGGTCTCCATACATCTTTCTCATGGGTCAAAAATAAAAACCTAAAATAAAAAAAGCGGGATATAGGTAGATATGAAAACTTTTTGTCAAAAAACCTTGCAACCCAAATCTTAAAACTAACTATGGGAAAGGATTTGTATGTTCCAACAGGCCAGAGTATCACCAACTTAATGGCTGAGAAAGAAAATGCAGCTTTGTAGTGAATAGGATGTACCAGAAAGTTCCAGCAGAAGGATTGACTCCTCTGGGCATTGAAGGGAAGAAATGCCTTAGATTGCTGCAGACATCAGGCCTCTCTCTGGATCCTAGTAGTAATAACTATTTTTAATGAATCTTAATGAACCTTACCTTCTAGGTGCCGCAAAGGTTTTAATACAAGAGACTTTCTTAACGCCCCCCCCCATAGAATAAGGAGAAATATGATGATGATGAGGTAGTTCTCCAGCTGTAGATTGGAGCCAGCTGTTATAGAGGTATTCTCTTGTAAAATCGGTAAAACTGCCTTCTTTAATTGACAAATGGACATAGAAATTGTGAAAAGGATTATTCTCTATTCAGAACCAAATATAATGCTAAGTCTCCTTAAGCTATGCACTTAAACAAAATATATTAATACAGGAGCTCTGACATCAACAATGGATTATTCTACCAAGGAGATGTTGGCCAGGAGATCCAAGCCCCCACAAAAGGTAAAGGCTCCTTGCCTCCAAACTGGGATATCTGCAGGAAGAGAGGTGATAAGGCCCTGCCGTTGAAGACCTGATTATCTATACTCTTAAATGTATTAACTGGTAAAGATTTTTTTCAAAGCCAATTTTTTATTGAAGCTCTGTTCATTTCATACAAAACTACAAATCAAATTCTAGACCTGTGGCCCCCTCTCTGCCCCCTACACCACCAGAGCTCATGAATTCTGCCAAAAATGTTTTTCATCTTTTTCTCAGTCGCCCTCAAAATTCTCAATGCAGAAGTTTACTGTTTCGAGCAGAAGTTGACCATTTCAGTCAGTTTTTTGATTCAGTCTTTCTGTTGTTGTTGTTGTTGTTGTTGTTGTTTGTCGTTCCTTCCAATATACATCATTCCAAAATATGCACATATGCATGCCACACATATCATAGGATTTAGCATCGTCAGCTTATGATTTTTATTTCTTTAATAGGCTGAAAGATGTAATGTTTGATGTCTCCTCCTTGGCAAACTGGTAAAGATTTTTTAACCATTCTACATGTTGTCTCTTCATATAAATGATAGTATCTTTTGCTGTATAGAATATTTTAGGTTCATGATGTCCTAAATATTAATTGATTGTTTTAGTTCCTGTACCATCAGGGTCATGTTCAGAAAGTCTTTTTTTGTGGCTTGAGTTTCTAGGGGACTTGCCCATGCTGTCACTATTTGTCATAAGTTCATATGAGTAACTCAGCTCTCTGGAACACTATTTGCTTGTAGTCATTCACCACCTCTGGCTCTTACAATCTTTCTATCCTCTCCTCTGAAATGGTCTCTGAGTCCTGGGTGGTAGGGGTGTGATATAGGTGTCTTATTCAGGGATGAGCTCTCTGCAGTTGTGGCTTTCTGGGATAATCACCATCTGTTGAGGAAGCTCCACTGGTGACAGTTGAGAAATACATTCTTCTATTTGTTCACCTATGTTCCCTGAGCCTGAGGTATAGAGGTTACATTGTGAATGTCTCCGTTAAGGATTCAAACATCACAGACATCTATCTCTGTCTTTGAACAGTTGTGGACCTTCATAATTTTCTCCATCTTTTTGCAAATATAAACTTTTCTGAGTGGTGAGAGATATGCTTGTCTGTAAACATAAAGGTGTATATTTAGACTAAGAAATTACATTGATCTAAGGATATAACAAGTGTAGGGTTTTTCTCTGGGATCTATTACCTCTCTATCCATCTATATTTGGCTATGTCACAGTACCACACATGAGGTCTCTCCCATTGAGCAGGCCTTAAATCCAATTAGATAGCTGCTGATTGTGCTCAAAGTAAAAGTGCCATTATCATACCAGCAACTTTTTTCTGTATAATGTCCAAATGTTAATGCTCTAAATATTTAATTTCTTTTTAAGTTTTGAGAATTTTATCCATGAAAACAAGAGTAGTGTATTTATGTTATTTCAATCCCTCTCTCTCACCATTCCGACTTTTCCCAGACCCTCTCAATTTCCTAATATCATTATCAAAAATAATTTTACTAGTTTATTTTACTATTTTTTAATTTTTAAACAAGTTTTATTGAACATGTTTCCAAATCAAATAATATTAAAAATATATACAAATAGTTGTCATGACAAGTGGGACCTCATTAAACTCAAAAGCTTTTGCACAGTGAAAGAAACAATCAGTGAAGTGAGGAGAAAACCTACAGATTAGGAGGAAACTTTCATCCCTGTTACATCTGACAGAGCATTATCTTCCAGAATATATAAACTCCTCAAAAAACAAAGAAGAAAACAAATGAATCACTCAAAAGATAGAGTAAAGACCTGAACAGAGAATTCACCAGCGAGGAAGTAAAGATGGCTGAGAAACATCTTAAAAAGTGTTCAACATCACTAATATGTAAGGGAATGTTTATTAAAACCAGTTTAAGATATCATCTCACTCCAAAAAGACTGCCAGGATCAAGGAAACAAATGACACCAAATGCTGGAGAGGTTCTGGGGAAAGGGGAACACTCATCCACTGCTGGTGGGAATATAAACTTACATAACCACTATTGAAAGCAGTGTGGAGAACACTTAAAAGACTCAAAATGAACCTACCATCTGGCCCAATAATACCACTTCTGGGTATAGACCCATAGGACTCTTCCTACTGCAGATATACAAGTACATCCCTGTTTATTGTAGCTCTCTTCACAATAGTGAAGAGCTGGAACCAACCCAAGTTCCCCTCAACTGAGGAGTAGATAAAGAAAATGTTGCATTCTATGCAGTGGTAAAGAAAGATGACATCATGAACTCTGCAGGTAAATGGATGGAACTAGAAGATATTACTCTAAGTGTTATAACGCATTCCCAGAAAAACAACGGACTAATGGTAGCCCTAATTTGTGAACGATAGCACCAAGTGCCTACTTGTAAACCAAGCTGAGTAACATTAATGTTATATTTTTCTTTATCTAAAAGCAACTGTGCTCTTAGAATGTGAATACCTTAATGGACTCTAGAATTAACCTAACACATATTTTCAGACTTTATAATTTTGGTATATGTGTGGAGGGTATGTTTGCATATTTTAGAGTAATATAAAATTAAAAGGGAAAATGTGAATCCCAAAATATGATTTGGAAATAACGTAGTTTATTTTCAGTTGACATGATTCTAATATATATATGGGAACAATATGGGTTGGAGGGAACAAAAACAAAAACAACAAAACACTGGGACAGGGAACCAACCGAAGCAGTAAAGTTCTCCCCCCTAAAAATAATCCTCTGCTTTGAAAAACTTTGGAAATATGCAGAAAGAGATACAGGACATATATGGCAAACTCCTTGAACTCCGGAGGGGTGGGGGCCATGGAGGGGAAAATGAGTCTGGATTGAACTGAGAATTGGTGCATGAAATGTACAAAACTTCAATAAAATATTTAAAAATAGAATTGCAGAGGTAAGTTCTGAGGTCTCTAGTCACAAAATCTTATGAATCAATCAATCAATCAATCACTATGTAACTTTGTTACCATTTTCTTTCTTTTCCTAATCTCTAATTATAATTTTCTCTTCTTGTGTCTTTCACACATAGAGACACAAATACACGGATATGTATGTATATTTAAACCATCTACTGAGTTCATTTAGTGATGCTAGTATGCATGTCTGTTTAGTTCTGACCAGTTGTGACTGGACAATTTATCATGGGAGATCTTACCTAGAGAAGACTAATTCTTGCTGCTCAGCAACCATTGTCTGCCTTCAGCTCTTCTTCTAGAAGTGAGACCTTGTGAAATTTTCTCCACCCACATTGGCATGTCAACTGGTGTTGTCAATAAGCAGGTCTGATTTATCCAATGATGCTGTTGAGATTTCCCTGTCCTGTCTGTAGAAGACAGCACCTATCAGAAGGCATTCTTATCTTCTGGCAGTTACAATCTTTCCTTTTCCTCTTCTGTGATATTTCTTGAGCAAGTAGATACAGTCTTTGCATGTTAGATGCATCAGTTGGGACTAGGAACCCCGTGACCACTCATTCTCCTCATGCTGTGTATCTTATTTTCCCTTTTTTTATTATTACCATTATTAAACTCTTTACATAGGTCACACATCATTTCTCCATGGAATCTAGAGTCTCTTCCCCTTCCATGATACCCATCCTATCCAAGTCCCTGCACCCTGTGGATCTTTATAGTAGCTTCTGTCTTCTGTAGAAATAAGCTTCTTTGAGTAGGGGTGAGAGCTACATTTTTCCAAAATTATAAGGAAAAGTATTTAGAATGCAGTTAGAAATTGCAATGGTTTAGGAAAGTAACAGTACTGAGGTCCCCTCTAGGGTTTATGACAGCTCTGGCCAAGGATATTTGGTGTGGTTTATATACCAAACGTATACTCTCCTATTGATAAGGCATTAGGTCCAATTAGATATTATTGGTTACTTCCCAGATAAGTGTGATACTAGAGATATCTTGCTGGACTGCTCATTGCTATGGTTCATAGGCTTTGCAATTCGATGGGTCTATGGAGTGTTTTCTCCCTTGACTGCTTACATAGCATGAGAGTTCATGCTCAGGGTGGAGTCTTCCAGATCAGTTTCAGCTGAATTCTTTTAATTCGGTTTTTAGTTTAAAACTCAGCACACTATAAACATAACACATTTTGGTCACAGCATATAGAGAAGTCAAGCTGGATCTGAACTGGAAGCTTCTTCATTGCTATCTAGCCTTCAGTGTGCAAGAAGCAATGTGCAGGCTACTGGAAGAGAAAATTTAACAGTAGTCTTACCCACCTGTGACTATTGTAGGCAACAATAATTTCTTGCCAAGCAAGAGGTGCCCTGTAATGCGATAGTGAAAGGGCTGTTTTGGGGGTAGCCAATCACTTGCTTATTATAGTTGTGGCCTGCTCGACAGTATGGCATTCATTCTTGATTCTAAAATCTTGGTTAAGGCCTATGTCTGGGAAAGTCATGGGCCCTATGGGAACCTACCACGATTCTTTTCCTAAATCTTCATGTTGTCAAACTGTCTCCTAAATATTCAGGTTTGTATCAATAGATTAATGTTGTGCCTAGTCTTCATCTTATTCTAGCAGGTAGTGGATTATATGAAAATCCATAACTGGGTAAGTGCTCTGAATAAGTAATAGTGGGGTGATTGGCCCTAAATAGGTTAGCATTATCACCCCCTCAAAATCTCAGGGAACCTCATGGAAAAGGGGGCATAAATAACACAAGAGGAAGAATATGGGTAGATGAGTAATAAAAAAAACGATGTTTTCTGGGCATAACATTGTATTTGCACTCATAAGCTCACTAGTGCAATCTGCAATAAGTGCTGAGCAAGACTGCCCATTTCAGTATTTCATCCTGGATGAAGAAGTAGCCCATGAGGCTCTACCCCTCTCTGATGAAATATTGGCCATAAATTGTTGTTGGTAAAGGGAGAATCAGTGGTGTAACTAATGGTGCATTGCCATTGTTTGAATAAATATCCTTCCTACATGCTCTGCAAGAAAGTCTAATTCAACTCAGTGCCCCCCACATAAAAGATATGAAATTAGGAGTGGAACTATTTGAGAATGAGGATCCCAGCAGGATAAAGACAAGAATGAGAGGGGAGAATTGGGAATAGAAACCTCTAAAATTTGTTATATAAATATATGAAAATCTCAAGCAATAATGTATATATATATTCATAAATTTACATACTTTAAATGTAGAGATAGCTTTGAAGTTGAAAATGTAATTGTTTTTTCCTTGATATATTTATCACTTAGCTTTATGTCTCCAATGGAATATGATTGTTACAAATTTGTAGTTTGTTGACAAATTTAGAAGTCTTAACAGATTTGGGGGGAAATGAGGTTTGTCCCATGCTAAAGCATGTTTTCAAATGCACAGGCTAATGTTAATCTGAAGGACATTGCTTTAATAATAGCCACTATAAAATATTTGCTTATCATTTTGATCATGCACATTACTTAGAATATCTTGATTTGGGATGGTATTAACCATCCCAAATCAAGATATGTGAAAATTAGGTCTACCCCTAGAATTTTGATATGAGTTTTGAAGAAAAACTATTCTGGGCCAAATTATGCCATTGAGAGACAAGTTTTTTAACAAATATTTAAAAGTAGACACAAAATAATTTATTTCTTATTTTTTCAGCTCAATGAAACCCCAACTTTGTAAGCTTTTGACGACTAAACCACATATTGAATGAAAGTCTTACCTTTCTTTTCTTTTTTTTAACTTTTTAATTTTTATTGAGTGCATTTCATACATTTCTTTTTTTTTTTTTTTTATGTGTATGAATGTACTGACTGCATGTAGGTTTGTGCACCCGTGTCATGCAATGCCGCAGAGGTCAGAAGAGGGCGACAGATTCCCCTGGAACTGGAGTTAAAGACAGTTCTCAGCCGCCATGTGGGTGCTGAGGATCGAACCCGGGTCCTCTGCAAGAGCAGTTGGCGCTCTTAACAGCTAGGCTATCTCTACAGTCCCCAACATTTCTTAATCAAATTTAGACTCATTCTCCCATTCATGCCCACCTCTCATGCCACCACAGCCTCCCGTCAGCGCACATGGATTCTGTCATACACATTAAGTCCTGTCTTTCATCTTTTTCTCAAGTTTACTGTTTTGGTCAGTTCTTTGAATAGGGTTTTCTTTCTCTTTTTTTTTTCCCTTTGATTTTATATTATTCCAAAGTATGCATAATACACTCCACGCATAAATCAAAACTACCAAATCTGAAAATAAACTATAGGTTAATTCCAAAACACATTTAGAGTTTCACATTTTAACAGTAAAGTTGCATACAGGTAAAAAGAAATATAACTTTACCTTCTCTTTTTTCAGAATATGATTATTAATATTCCTATATGATAGAATACACCATAAGATTACATAAGGATAAATTATGAATATTTGTAGCATGTATCAATAAAGAGAGAGAATATTTTACAAGATATTTTTAACTGTTAAATATAATTGTTTTCACCAAAAGATGTCATGTTTTCCCCAAGGAAGTGCTTAAAGATTCCTCCTTTGCAAACCCAAACAACCATCAATCCTGCCCCCGTGCTCCACACTGGGGTCCCTCTACCCCCATGGTCACCCAAATGAGGTCCAGCAAACATGTGTCCTGTCTTGATCTTCCTGCACTGGCCTCCATGACATAGCCTGGGTAGTCCAACAATGACAGTCTACACTCTGAAGAGGCTGAAATCCCAGTAGGCTTACCTTTCTTAATCAGGCATACTATTATTCTGTAGATAAGATTTCTATTTCCCTTTAGTTAATGTCAGAGAATTAGAGTATTTTTTAAATTTTATTTATTTTTTATGTGTATGAGTGTACTGTCTGCATGTACGTTTGTGCACCCATGTTGTGAACCAGTGGCTGGATGCAAAACAATATAATGATAAAGGTTTTCAAGAATTCTTGCTCTGGTTATGCAAAGGTGAAGAGTGATTCTTAAATTCTTTAGTCAATTTACACTTCTGGAATGTCATTAATTTTAGTGAGTGTCCAGGACTAATAGTCTTTTATAATGATTAGCAAGCCATTGATTTTACCTGTTGAAACACATTTCTAAGATCCATTATATTCTGTACAGAAGACTTTGATATTGTTTAAAATGTGGATTGAAGAAATACATTTCATAGGTTTTCCCATTTCTATTTTCTACATTTAACAACTGTACACTCTTTGAATTTCAATTTTCTGATTAGGATAAATGAAAATTCATATGTGTAAATGACAATGCTTATATGTATATTCCATTCTGCCAATAATCGATGATTTGTATTAACTAAAATTTGTTGATATGATTATGGAGATTTTGAAGTTCACTTTTGCTGTGTTATTGATTGATACCCAGAACATCTCAGAGATTTACTAAGCTCCATTTTATTTTTCGTATAAGAAGACTTATTTGATCTTACTACCTCCTGATTTCCTTATTATCTTTTCAATGAGTGTAGGTTTGGAGTCTTGTTCATTTAATCTGCTTTAAAGAAGGCCTCATATTACAACAATCAGAAAGTCCAGAATTGGCTTCATTCTAACTCGATATCCCAGGCTTTATTGACCTCCAAGTTTCTGTTTGACTTAGACATCAGTTCTCCCCTATGATGACTTTCATTTATAATAAAAAAAATGATGTTCATCTTTTTAATATATCACCCTCATTAGAGAGGGAATATATGACACAATTTTGAATATTACCTGCTTTCATTGAATGTGCTTACTCTGTCATCTCAAAAGGAATTGCTTTAGCTAGTGGGGTGTATTTTCAAGATTGATATCATAATAGACATATTTTTATGTGTTTGGCTAAAGGCCCAAGTTAAATGACTTAAGGGCAATACAACATATTTTGACCCTCATTTTCACAGATTTCAGTCCATGGTTGGCTGTTACACTGCTTTTCAGGCTATTGCAATATAAAACTATTGTGGTGGAAGGAAGTTGCCTACTTCTGGCATAACCACAACAACAAAAGAGTTCAATACCCACAAAAGTCCAAAGGTAAGATGAAACTTTCCAGGGCATGCACCCCGGTGACCTTCTTTCTGAAGCCCTCTCTTCCTATTGGTAGTTGTCACCTCTGTAATTAGAGAATTTAACTTGGAGCATGTGAATGTATACATACTCATGATTTAGTCACTCAATTAGATGCCAGCTGATGTGGAGGACATTAATATGGGAGCCTTTATGGCGGATAATTCACGTCCAACTACAGCAGAACCCAGGAAGGGGTCATGAGTAATTTCCCAAATGGAAATTTGATTAAAATTTTATAGTGTTCCTTAGAGACTAGAACCAATGGTAGAGTTTATTGAGTTATAATGTGTTGGTAAGATGAAATTATATTATTTATAACTCACTAAAGTTAGTAACTCTTTGTCATCTCCTTGTGAGCATATCATGATGGGACCATCAAGATAACTCCATGGGTAAAATCACATGCCATGCAAGCCTCGTTACGTGAGTTTGATTCCCATAAATTTGATATGCAAATATAGTTATGCAAAGAGAAGAAACTCCACAAACTCATTATCTGACCTATGCACACAGGGTCTACACAAATACACTCAAGCACCCATATTGTGCACACACATAAAAATGTAAAATATTGTAAAGTTAATGAGAAAATAAACTACCTAATTTTATTTATTTATTTATTTATTTATTTATTAATAACATTTTTATTGATGCTTTGTGCATTTATACACACTTTCCAATCGTCAAGGAATTTCCTCCTTCCCTCCCCCCCCCCCACCCCAACTGAGATCAATCATTCTTCCTATGGGATGTCCTGCATATCTCTCTCAGTTCTTTTCTTTTTCCATTTTTTAACAACAAGTGATACTTTATGAGTACAAGAATCCTTCATTTAACACAATTTGCAGGCTGTTGTGCCCAAACACTACAGCCCCACCTTCAAGCGGCCGGGGTGAGCGGGTTTAGGGGTTTGCATGTTCCAATCGGTTAATCCAAATGAGTGTCCCAGACTGAATGCGTAGTTTCACCCCTTCACAGAACAAGGAGAAATATGACGATGATGGGTCGCTCTCCAACTGTAAAATGGAGACAACTATTCTAGCGGTTTATCTCTTATAAATGGTTAAAACTGCCTTCTTAATTGACTAATAGACATAGAACTTTGAAAAGGATTACTCTCTGTTCAGAAACAAATCTAAACCACTAAAAGTCCTTAAACTATGCACTTAAGCCAAATAAAATATATCAAGACAGAACTTGACATTTCAGTAATGGATTATTCCACAAGGGAGATGTTAGCCAGGGGATACAAGCCCCACAAAACGGTTTAAAGGCTCCTTGCCTCTAAACTGGGATACTGCAAGAAGAGAGGTGATAAAAGGCCCTGTGCTGATAGATGATGTTAACATGGGCAAGTATCATTGAGACCCACACATTTGACAAAATTTGTACAGATGGCTCTGGAATACAGAGAGTGTTACCAAGGGCAACTAAACCAATAATGCAAATACGGGTCTCCTTGAGTCAAGCAAGTACTCCACTGTCAGCACCGCTACACCTCACCTGCTTGGAAGTAATGTGCAGTGGCGGCAGCATCTGCTCTGTATAGCCCACATCTATATTGGCTATTGGCTCTCTCCGTGGCGGACTGACCCATGCTGATGCCAAAAAGCTTACATCCCTCTACAGGTTGGGAGATAGCATAAGCCACAGTACGCATCCCGTCCTACGTTAACGGAAAAAATGTCGTGCGGGATGGCATATCCTCTCATCTAAACATATGTGTCTATAACAAAGTAACCTACCATAACTATTAATGCTGCTTAAGTACCTATATATCTAATTGCTTGTGCTTCATTAGTAGGATCGAAAGGTTATTCCTGGACAGACTGTCAGCCCATGAAAGGAAACAGCCAGTATTGACCAGAATCCAAGACAGCAGCTCCAGAGAGAGTGGACTTTTCTGCTTCTTATCCACCTGTGCCCCTTTTCTAAGCCCAGGGAATAATCTGCAGAAGAGGGGGCGTGGTAAAATGTAAGGGCTGCGAATGGGGTGAAGGGTGAAACTACAGCAATGCAGTCTGGACCCTCATTTGATTAACCTAATTTTAAATAGTGTGAAAAATCAAAGGAAATAATCACTTCTTTCTCTCTACTGGGTATCAGGATCTTAATATGTTAGAGAAATATTTTCCTATTTTATGATCTGGGAACATAACCAAGGTCCTTGCTTGTTCCAGAAAAAATATTGTATCAGGGAACCATTTTTCTTCTAGATTTTTTTTTCTATTTTTTAAACTTCAAGATAGGTTCTTGTGATGTTGTCCTGGCTGGCTTTGGACTCTGGAATCCTCCCTAAGCCTCGATTCAAGCTTTAATTATAGGTGTGCAACACCAGGTGAGGTTAAGATGGTGGTCAACTCTTTTCTTTATTCATTTGTACGTAAAGTGGAAATAGCTGAAAGATGTTCATAGCTTTCCAGATATGAATGAATCAGCCATAAAAATCACAAGAGATTTCAAGAAGATACTCTTCATCTGGTTTTGCTTCACAATTTTCAAGGAAGAGGCAAGTTAAGAAAGAAAATCTAATTTTGTTAGTTTCTGGACACTTGCTATTTCCAATACTATCGCTACCTCTAAAAATACTGAAGAAGTCAGATTTTCCATTTTAGTTTTCTTTAACAAAATTAACCACCCTCCTTTGCACAGAATAAAAAATCTTAATTTTCTTTGCTCAGATAGACTACATTTGTAATTTGTGCATTTATTTGGTTAAAATAATTCATGCCCAACTAGGTATAAATTCTTATGTTGGTCTCTCTTACATCTAATATTGTAGAAAAGAACAGAGGCTAATAATAATAGGTGTAGTTACAGTTGATTACTAGAATTGATGTAAAGACTTTGTAATTACTTACCATAAAGTTTATTTTTAAATTCAATAAAAAAAGTCCAGAAAAGCAGCTAATTTCAGAGATCCTGTTGTTGTTTGTCAAGGGTTTAAGCAGCCAGTGAAACTCAGGGTCATTAGTTCTGAAAGATGAAGGGAACCTGATAGTTGTAGGTTTCAATAACACCACTGGAGACTTTCCGTTTAACTTGATACTTAAAATTGGCCAGTGGGAATTTTCAATAAATGCAATCAACATTGAAAGCAAGCTGTTATTAAAAACATGGGTAAACATCGATTTTTAGGTTTCAGGTCTATTCAAGAACTATTCTTGGGTAAGGCTCTATTACCTCCTTCCTAAAGCAGTGAGTGCCTATGGCACTCATAAACCATGCACAATGGTTGTCACAGTTGGCTTCTTGCCTATGTTCTTGAATTGTTGCATTTTTTAAATCATGTAGCATTTCTCAGTAACCATCGTAGGATTAAAATATCTCTTTAGATACATATCTAATTTTTACCATGGCTATAATTTTTTGTCTATATGACAGGCAGCAAATCTTAACATTTTGAACATTTCCATTAGTGTCACTTCTAAATCTGTCATCAACTTATGTCTACTGAAATATGCCTTGCTGATCTGGACATAAATGGGTTTTGAAATGTAGCTACAGATGGTACAGAAATGTACTTTATAGTGAGCAAACTTTGAATAACAGAAATAGAAGAAGAGAAAATTCTATGTCACTTCAATAACCATAGGAATAGACTAAAATCAAAACAATAAGAATGTTACAAAATTGTTCCCTAATAATATAATTTCACAATTAATCAGTGAATACTAATGTGAAGATAGTTATTTTAAGCAAAACACACAAGATTTTTATTCATTTCATTGTTGTGGATTTTCTGACTCGTTCTTTTACTGGCAAAATATGAGAGGACATGTGTTCTCAGAAGAGATCTACAGTGAGGAAGGTCAGTAAAGAAAACTGAGCCAAAGACCTTGAGGGAAGCCAGAATCCTGCTAAATAACCCTAGATAGTGCCAAGTCCAAAGGGAAGGTGCTATATGGAAAGCATAAAGCAATGTTCTATTTGCAGCCAGGTTATAGCTGAGCCAGAGGGTGAAGCAAAGACACACATATCCAAAGGTCATGCAGAGTAAGTTAAATGAGGGATACTTGTAACGGTTGCTTACAGAACTTTATTTTAAACATATCTTAATGTAATTTCTGCAAGGTATGGGGGAACATGCCTTTAATCCCAACAATCTGCAGTCAGAGCCAGGGGGATTTCTGTAAATTCGAGGCTACAGGGAGATCTCGCCTCAAAAAGACAAAAAAGTATCTTAATTCTATTTCCACCTTAAAGTTTATGATTCTTATACATAACCAATTAATGATTATTTTCTGTAAGTGAACCAAAGAAAAATAATTGCACATAGAATTTCATTTTGTGCTATTTTTGTTGATCTGGTAAATTAAATATTCTTCTCTTTCAGTTTTCAGTTTTATGAGTCTCCATGCAGTTTTCTCTTTCATTTAAATCTCTTGACATTTATACTCCCATTCCCAATATTTAGGAGATAGTTTCCTTGTCTTTATTTTCTACTTTCATATCTTATTGGTTTAACAAAGACCTAACTGACCATAATCTTTTACTTTTTTTGAGGTAGGGTCTTCACATAGTCCCAGCTGTCCTGGAACTCTCTACCTAGACCAGGCTGGCCCAATCTTGAACTCACAGCAATGCACCTGCCTCTGCCTTTCATGTGCTGGATTAAATGTGTGTGCCACTATGCCCTGCTGAGAAATTCTCTTATATATTGCCACTGTAGATTAAATTATTCCTTCAACATATGTGAATTTATTTTTTTCTATCAATTTCATTTTTAATAGCAAAAGTACAAAGTCAGTACATATGTGATAGGTTAATTCTAGAGCCTATTAAAGTAATCACCTTTTAACTCTACAGCTGCTTTCATATAAAAAAAGAAATATAACATTGACAATGATGCTTACTTTGCTTTGCACCTAGGGATTCAGTGCTAGTATCCACAAATGAGGGACACCAACCTTCCTTTATTTTTCTGGGACTGTGTTATTTCACATAGCATAATGTCTTCTATTTCCATGCATTTACCTGAAAAGTTCGTGAAGTCTTTTTTATTTACTGCTGCATAGAACTCCATTGTGTAGATGTACCACATTTTCTTATCCACTCGTTGGTTGAGGGATATTTGGGTTGGTTCCATCTCTTTTCTATTGTGAAGAGAGCTGCAATAAACATAGATGTGCATGCATCTCTGCAATGGGATGTGTCTTGTGGGTATATACCCAGGAGCAGTGTATTACTCACTTTTCTGTTACTGTAACAAAACCACCATGACCAAGGGAACTTATACAAGGAAGAGTTTATTTGAGCTTAGAATTGATGGTTCCAGGGAAGGAAGACATGGTGGCAGGAGCTGGAGCAGAAAACCGAGGTTTCCAGTGAGCACAGGAAACCAAGGAAAGCAACTGGAGACAGGAAAGGCTAGTTGAATTCTTTAAGCCTGTCCACAGTGAGGGACTTCATCCAGCATGGCCACACCTTCTAAGATATCCCAAAACGGCACCACCAACTGGGGACAAAATGAATACTTGAACCCTATGGGAGACATTCCCATTCAAACCACAAGTGGTATGACTGGGTCAGGTAGTAGGTTCAATTTTAGTCTTTTTTTATATTTTATTTTATTTATTTTTGTTTGTGTATTAATACACTGTCTGCATGCAAGTTTGTGCACCCGTGTTGTGCAATGCTGCGGAGTTCAGAAGAGGACCACTCAATTTTAATCTTTTAAGAGTTCTCCACACTGCTTTCCATAGGGGCTGCATTAGTTTGTATTACCACCAGCAGTGAATGAGTGTTTTCCCTTTCCCCACAACCTCTGCAGCATTTGGTGTCATTTTTTTTTTCTAATCTTAGACAGTCTTACCTGGGTAAGGTGAAATCTTAAGCTGGTTTTAATTTGCATCTCCATAACTATTAGTTACATTGAACACTTTCTGAGATGTTTCTCAGCCATCTTCACTTCTTCACTTGTCAACTCTCTATTAAGAAACAATCAATGAAGTGAAGAGAAAACTCACAGACTGGGAGGAAACTTTCACCAGTGATACATCTGATAGAGCATTAACATCCAAAATATATAAATTACTCAAAAAAAGAAAGGAGCAAGAAGACAAATGACTCTACCAGAAACGGATACTTCTTCAGAAGAAATGAGATCATGAACAATGTCTTCCTCTCTGGTATCTTCAGCCCCTGGTCCTGGTGGAACCAGAGACACTTTGTCTTAAACTCTTCTAGCATTTTTACTTTCTGGTTTCAGTGAAGAAACGGGTCACTTTTCTGTCCTTGTCTTTTAACTCAAACGGCTTAGCCATTTTCTTATTTATTTTTTTTAAGGGATTCTACAATACAATGACACAGTTGTTTGCAGATAGCATTGATGTCACTCATTATGTCATCCAATCAGGTAATTGGTGCATTTTGCAAGTATCTATGTCCAAATTTTGAACAAACCAAAGTTCCCATAGACCAGTTGGAGAAGCTTGTATGAACATGCATGTTGATCAATCAGGAGTCCAGACTATATTCCTGTAGTCTCATGATTCACCCTTATCTCTCCACAGCCCTTACAATCTACCACGCCTCCTCTTCCGCAGTTTGTTCCCTGGGCTTTGGGAAAGGGGCACAAGTGGGTGAGAAGAAAACAGTCTAATTTCTTTGGAGTTGTCATTTTGGACTCCAGTCTATTCAGGTTGTTTCCCTTCATGGATTGACAGCTTTCCCAGTGATACCCTTTTTAGTCATATTAACAAAGCAGAAGATATTGGATTTACAGGCATTTAGGCAGTACCACTTATTATGTCAAGTAAGCTGTGAGCATAGACACAGATGCTGAGATGATTGCTAATCCGCAAACTGTGGTTTCTCTATAAAGGTGACAAGTTCTTACTGTGGCTCACAACATCGCCCAACACCAGAGGACATAGCTTGTGGCATCCGCTATGAGTTATCTCCTCCAAGTAGAGAGCCAATAGCCCAAATTAGATTTGTGATATTTATATAGTATATGAGTTATAAATTATATATATTTAACCTATATAGTATTTTTTATATCCTATTTTTTTTTCCTTCGACTTTTTTTTTTGTTATCTTTTTTTTGCACAGTATCTCTATTGTGCTTTTTTTTGATGTGTTGTATTGTTTTTTTTTTCTTTTTGTTTATTTATTTGTTCATGTTTAGGTTATGTTTTTCTTTTTTTTTTTTTTGTTTTTTTTTTTTTTTTTGTTCTCTATGTTGAGACATTTTATTTTTTTGCTTTGTATTTTTTTGTCTTAGTGGCTTTGTTTTAAATGCTCTTCTTTTTAGCTTCTTTTTTTTTTTTTTTTTTTATTTTTCTTATCTTATTGCTGTAGCATGGTGTGGTTGTGTGGGGGGTTGATGTCAGTGTGTAGCTGTTCTCATGAGTATCGATGGTGTGTCGAGCGTGTTGGATCAGCCATGTCGTTGTATTCTTAAGCTGGGCGGTGAAGTCGGGGTGATGTGGGGAGGTGCAGTGGGGGCTGGGGTATGCGGCGGGGGCTTTCTTCCTTGGGCGTGGGGAGGCGGGAGGTGTGTGGGGTGAGAGGTACACTATTAAGGCAAAAAGGCTTTATAATTGGTGGGGGGGGGGTTGAATCCCCTAGCCAAATCTCCTCTACCTCCAGTTCTCACCACTAGCTTCTCCCATTCTTTGCTTCCCATTCTGAGGAGCCTCTGGCTACCGTGTTTTCAAACAGGAGACTAAATTAATCCTACCTCCCTTAAGTTGCCTTTTCCTTTTTCCTTTTTTTACTCTTTTCTGCTCTTTTTTA
Organism: Rhizomys pruinosus; assembly: GCA_009823505.1. Classification (NCBI taxonomy): domain Eukaryota; kingdom Metazoa; phylum Chordata; class Mammalia; order Rodentia; family Spalacidae; genus Rhizomys; species Rhizomys pruinosus. The sequence continues at coordinate 3,973,293 of VZQC01005209.1, forward strand.
GGCAAGGCCCCCTATAAATGGTGGTCCTGTGGAACTTTGCCTATAATAAATATCATATAATATATATATATATATATATATAATCAGGCTGGCCTTGAGCTCACAGTGATCCACCTGCCTTTACCTCCTGAGTACTGAGACTGAAGGTGTGCACCACGACTTCTGGCCTCTTAAGTTGCCGTTTTCAAGAATTCCAAAACAGCAATGAGGAAAGTAACAGTTTTGAAAGTCTGTACAGAGACTAGAAATAAGCTTCTGCCCTAAAACCTCTCTTCTTCACTTAGACAGAGATGAAATATCCTAAATTGGCAGCGTCATGCTAGAAAACTTCGTTTCTCCTAGGCATGCAGTTTCCAGAAACAGAACTGTGATTTTTTTGTCTTTTGAGAAACACCAGTTACTGAAGCTTTGTGTAGTTTATAAGGTCATCTGGGGCAGCAATTTTTACTCTTTAGTAGGTATACATTCTGTCCCTATATTCACTCCCATTCTCAAAATGTAGCCAAAATTTGTGTCTTTAAAAATGTCCTTCCATTGATTATGTTTTTCTATTTGTGTTCTGGATGGAAGCCATTTGTCTTCTGATTATTTTCTTGCGGTGTATGTCTAGATTGCTCAATCTGTTATAAATATTTTAATAGTGTTTGCATATTGATAACATACCTCTGCTATGTACACAGTATTCACTGGTACAAATTTAGCATTTGATATCTCATTGCAATAGGATTTAAGGGGAAACAGAAGGCTGACATGGTTGCTGCTTTTGCCAGTATGAGCTAAAATTTTCTAGTCTGATTTTCTTCACTCAGTGACTGCCTTCTGTTGTGTTTTGAATGTAAAATGTCCCCACAGGCTCCTATGTTTGAACATTTGGTTCCTTGCTTGTGGTGTTATAGTAGAAAAAAATTGAAGTCTTCAGGACGTGGATCCTAGATGACAGAAGTAGACGGCCAGGTTGGTCATTTAAACAGAGAGTCCTTGCACGTCACGGGTGCACAGACTTGCATGCAGACAATACATTCATACACATACGGAAATAAAAAAAAAAAACATAACACACACACACACACAAAAAAAACAGAGAGTCCTTCTCTGGTACTGCCCAGAGATCTCTGCTTCCATGACTGGTCAAAATATGAAGGGTATCTACCCTTCTATGGAACTGTTCCACCATGCCACCTCTGCCAAGGTGAATATTCCTTCTAAAAACTATGAACCAAAATAAACTTTCCTTGCTTTAACTTCCTTATGTTAGGTATTTTACTGTAATAACTAGAAAAGTAACTAACAATTCATTTCCTTTTATAGGTTTAAGAGATTACCATAAGCCAAGTGGCTTATGTTGACACATAAATTAGGATTCTACCCCACTCCAAATAAGCTTATTTTCGCAAAAGCTAGAGACCATTAGAGAATTCCAGAATGCAGAAAATATTTGTCCCTGAGACATTTACCCCAAGTGACACATCTTCAGTGAAACTTATATACTTGGAATGACTGCACCTCTTAACTCAAACCAGAGTTGTTTTCTTACTCAGGAAATGGAGATTAATGCAGAGACCCACAGTTTGCCAGTGTGCTGATAAAAATTAGCCACAGCGGGGCTGGAGAGGTAGCCTAGCGGTTAACAGCACCGACTGCTCTTGCGGAGGACCCGGGTTCCATCCCCAGCACCCACATGACAGCTAAGAACCGTCTGTAACTCCAATTCCAGGAGAACTCCAGTTCCAGGGGAATGTGAGACCCTCTTCTGACCTCCGCGGCATTGCACTACATGGGTGCACAAACCTACATGCAGACAGTACATTCATACACATACAAAAATAAATAAAATTAAAAAAAATTAGCCACAGAGTGCTTATCTCTTAATAGAACAGCTTAATTCTTTTTTTCAGTGTTTATTTTTATTGGAACTCCATACATTTCACACAATGAATCTTAATAATATTTAAGCTTTTATCAAATCTGCACCCCCTATAGCCCACTCATAGAATTTCTTTTTTTTTAATTTTTTTATTTTATTTTTTTATTTATTTCTGTATGTGTATGAATGTACTGGCTGCATGCAAGTTTGTGCAACCGTGTCGTGCAATGCCGCGGAGGTCAGAAGAGGGTGTCGGATTCCCCTGGAACTGGAGTTCTCCTGGAATTGGAGTTTCAGACGGTTCTAGGCTGCCATGTGGGTGCTGGGGATCGAACCTGCGTCCTCTGTAAGAGCGGTCGGCCCTCTTAACCGCTACGCCATCTCTCCAGCCCCACTCATAGAATTTCATGCATTCTGCCATACACATAAAGACTTCTTAATTAAGAAGTCTTAACATATATGACAAGTTTGTGCACCCAGTTGCCCCTTGAAGTTCTGGGAGATACTCACAGGCTGCAGAAATATTATGCAGAATATCATTTATTTGGGGAGTCACTTGGAGCTTCTTACCAAAGGGAGAAATCTTGAAGGGAGCTTTCTTCTCTCTGGCACAGTGTCCTCTTTACACAGCTTTCAGCTATACACACCCGTTCATGTACATATATTGTATGTGTAATTTCAAGAGACTCTGGTTTTTCATACCTCCTAAGTATTATTCATTCCTCATCTCTCTCGTCTTCTCTAACCCTCCCTCCTCTCTCTCCAATTAAAGCACAACCATTTCCCTTCAAAATATTTTTTCCTATTATCCCCCCAGACTTGAGCTCCTTCCATCTTACCCACATGACTTTTTGCATATCCTTCCTTCATTCTTCTATAGTTAAACACCCCCCTTTTCCAATTTCCCCTTTGGTAAATTATGTCACCTATTATCCCCCACTCTTGAGCTTTTTCTTTCCATTTACCTCCATAGTTCCTTTCCATTTTCCTGACTGCTGGGGTTATACCCAGATGGGAAGCAATTTCAAACCTCTGCATGCAATGCTCAGGGAGCTAGAATGTATGGAAGACAGTAAGGAAGAGTCTAACAGATAACTGATCAGTTACTCACAGCACTAATGGCAGCAGAAACAAAGCCTATGCAAACTCAAACCAGTCAAAAATCCCAGCATTGTCATGGGGAAGTGGGAAAATGATGTATGAAATACACAAAGCATCAATAAAAAAAAATAAATAAAAATAAAATACAATAAAAAGAAATCCCAAACTTGGGGGTGGAGAGGTGGCTCAGTGGTTGAGAGCACCAATTGCTCTCGGAAAGGACCCAGGTTCGATTCCCAGCACCCACATGGCAGCTAAGCACTGTCTTTAACTCCACTTCCAGGGGAATAAAACTCCCTCTTCTGACCTCCGCAGCATTGCATGACACGGGTGCACCAACCTACATGCAGGCAGTCCATTCATAAACATAAAAAAATAGTACATGGAATTAAAAAAAATGTTTTAAAGAAATCCCAAACAATTGAAAGAAATTTTTGGCAACTGATGGCTGTTGCAAGGGTAGAAGACAGTGTCTTACAATATTGGGACTTGTGGTGGGCCAGTGGATGCGGCCATACTGAAGAACATTTCATTCATTGAAATGTTCATATATATTGTATCCTATATATATTATATATCTTATATATATATATATATATGAATATATATATGAATATATATGCCACAAAATTATATTGCATGAAAATAAAAAAAATCAGTAAAACTCAATTATCAGAGGTCAAAATTCTTAAAATGTGTTTTATTGTTCTTTAGTGAAAATGTTAAAATACTTTGTTCTTTATGGGATCTCAAGGCCAGAATTCATTCCTTGCTTTCTCTACCATTCAAAGGCTGCTTATGAGACTTGCAGTTGGCTGCCTCAGTCCAAATTCTGTTCTGTCTCCCTTATTAGGATCCCAATGTTTACACTGAGTCCATATGGATAATCCAGAATTAATCATCTACCTCAAACATCTTAAACATGTTTATGCTGATTTTTATATCTACAGCAATGTATTTACTGTTTCAATTATCTAGAGTGTAGGTAACTTTAAGAGGTGATTTATGTGTCTGACAGAATCATGTATATCGGCTTATGTCATCATTTAGAATCCTGTACAGTCTGACAATCCCTAGAGATATTCCACAGAGACATCCTAATTTATTTAATCATTTGCCTAGTAATATTTTATTTAGCAAATGTTGTCTGATTCCTAGAGTGTCATACATGGTCAGAAAAAGTAGAGAAAAAAGTAAAAAATCATTGGTAGAATATATTCGAACAAACTGATACAGACACAAATGAGAATACTTCAGTTACATGTGCTGAACCTGAGGAAATGATTAAGGAAAACTGAAGATGATATATCTGTAAACCAGAATCAAAATCTGGTTATGGAGATATTTTCCTTAAGAGTTAATGCATAACATATATTTTTGTTGTTTCAGTGATTGTAGTCTCAGAGATTAATTCAAACCTTTCTTGTTTTTATTCACTAAGAAGAAATATATGTTGTCAAGGAAGTGTCATTAAATTCATGTTGTTTTCTTATTGTTGAAATGCTACTTTCAGGTGTAACCACAGATAGAAGCATACAGAAATCTGACTCCAGAGACTCAACTTCACAATGTTGTTATGTGTTGCTCTTGATAATTTAACTAAATATCAACAAACACCTATAAGTACAAAACCAGGCTAAATATGGTAGGGAAAACAAGAAAATTTTAATTTAATTGGAGACCTCGACTATACTATAAAAGAGCCCATAATTATCACTATTTATTAGTTTTTTTTTCAATTGTTGGTTAAAAATTTAGATATTGGAAGTACAGAATGTATCATTAAACCACCAACTTTAAAAAAAAAAAAAGAAATCTGTGAAACCCTGGGGTGCTACAAACATCAACCCAATGTTCTGTGAAAACACATTAAGTTTGGAAGGATCTGCTCCAATACCAATGTTAGATCCTGAAACAGAAAAAGAACAAGGAAGAAAACAAACAAAACCGAACTGAAGTATAAAAGGCTTCAACTTTCTGCAGTAAAACAAAATGACTTGCTTTAGTTTTAACCACAGTAAAGTGTAAAACACTTCCAAATTAAAAACATGGAAACATCCATTACAATTATGCCTCAGCTAAAGGGCAAGAAGTTTAGAAAGGGAAGTTGGTCATTTTACCACAGTACATATTTGTCAACTGACACGGTTACTGACTAACAGTTATTATTTAATAGAGGAAATTAATATTATTTTGCACTTGAATACATTTAAAAAGCATTTTCCTGTTTGGTTAATTTGCAATAATCTGATTTTTTAAATGTATATTGATATTCATTGTGAATTATGGAAAATATGTTTATAATGTATTTTTAAAGTGAATGACCTGCATTTTTCTACTGTAACAAACTGAGTGTAAGACTTCCTCTTAATCTATGTATACTCTTGCAAATAATTCCATTCCAGAATATGAGTGAGGAAAAACAAACATGAGGCAAACAAACATGAAAGAAGAAACAAACATGAAGGAAGAGCTCCATTCTGAACCAAACATGATAAGAATTATGCAAAAAACAAATTCTTTTTTCTAGACTGTACAACATCTTAAGGCTACTTGAGGATTTTTACTAACTAAGGTAACACATTTTTTATGGAGTTACCTTTGAAAATGTCTTACGCTAAGTCAAAGATGGCTCGCTGATTTGTTTGTGCCAATATAAGAAGACCTGAACTGAGTGATTTATAGAAAACAGAATTTTTAAAGTTTTATTTAGATTTTTATTTTTATTTTTTGGTGGAGGGTTCCTTTTTTAACATATTTATTGATATTTTGTGCATTGTTTCTCAGTCCAATCTAGACTCATCTCCCCATCCATGCCCCCCACCACACCCAAGTTCATGCACCCTGCCATTCCTGCCCTGTATCTTTTTCTGAGACTTTTCAAAGTTTTTCAAAGCAGAGAATTATTGTTTTGGGGAGAACTTTACTGTTTCAGTTGGTCCCCTGTCCTAGTTCCTCATTCTCTGTTGTTCCCTCTGATGATCTGTATATATATATATATAATCTATAATAGATATATAGATAGATATTATGCCACACTTATACTAAAATGGAATTTTACTACATACATTTATTGGAGGATACAAAGCCCAAGATCAAAGCACTGATACATATTTGATTTCTGGTAAATGGCCCCCACTGCTTAGAGAATTGTCACCAATCAGCTGAGGATTCATTTGCTCATTTCATGTAGAATTCAGTTAAAAGGCAAAAAGCAGCTTCCTTAGTGTTGCCATTTGAGTGCCAATGGTTCTTTCCTCTTAGTAGATTTTTATTAGCAGATCTCTCTTCTCTCTTTCTCTCTCTCTCTCTCTCTCTCTCTCTCTCTCTCTCTCTCTCTCTCTCTCTGCTTATTGCTTTCAGCAGATAGCAACACCACATCTCTGAGCAACTCTTCACCATTCTTAACAGCTCTCTGCAACTCACAGTAGGTATTGGCAGCTTCCAGGTTGTTCTCAGGGCTCATGGCAGTTAGTGTTAGCTGTCTTTAGTGAAACCATTCTGACTTACTAAATAATAGAAAAGAATCACAAATAGACAAAAATGAAGTCAACTTTAGTTGGAATTTTGCTATAACACAAAGAGACAGGAATAGACAAGTGTTCCCACAGTTGAAAGGTGAGAGAAATGCCACTCCCATAGAGACTTGTGGACCCATATATGCACATAGTGTGGTGATTTTTCTGCTAGCAGCAACTCTGCACCATCAGGACATTTTGTTTAGAGGAGATTTCCAGAATATCATTGGTTGGAGAGGTGTTCCTTAAAATCCACTAGAGAAAACTCCAGTGGGTATGCCAAAGTGAAGGACCAAAGCAGACACAGAAAACCGGGTGTAGTTGTGGCTGGCGTGAAGACTCCTTGTCAACTGTGACAACTGTGAAATTTGTAGCAGAAGTGACCCTGAGTGGACTGAACATTTCTGTGTAGCTGCAGTTATGCAGGCAGTTACGCAGGATGCCTAGGAAGAAGATGAGCTAGAGAATCAAAGTCCTTAATAGCAGCCATGGAAGCTTGTCATTACAGGTGTGGTGTCTTTTCCAGCATTTTTGCATGCCTTCACTCCATCTTGCACTGGCTGCTGTGCCTACCTGCCTCTACCCAGGCATGGTAGCTTCTCGAGACCAGCAACTAGATGTGGGTGAGGGTCAGGGGTCAGGAAGGGAGCTATGTACCAAGGAGCTAGGCTGTAATGTTCATTCCCATTGGTCCAAAACAGATCTGGTTGTCTCAATGTGAACTAAACGAAATAATTTGTGTAAATGATGATCTGGCTCAAAAGAAGTTTGCTTGCTACATATCAGCCATGGAGGGGAAAATTCTTCAGAGAAACCAAGATTTGGAATAATTTTATCACTAATCCAGTGGTTTTGGCATAGTTAAAGTACCTCACTGAGCAGTATGGACTTTTCTATTCTATTTCATGAGGATTCGATCTGTCTTCTGTAACCAGTGGCATGTGTCTACACTATGGAAGACAGGAGCCTATGAAAATTCTTCTTTTGGCTTTTATTTCCTGAAGAAAATTGATTAATGTCATTTTAAGGTCTGCCCTTGAAAATAGCCACATCTTTAAGAGAGCACTTCCTAATATTGTTTTATTATAGGTTAAAATTTAACATCTATTTAGAGAGCACGTCATTATTCTATCCTTAGCAATGGCTGTGAACATAAAGATAATATCTTTAAAATAGTCTAATCTCAAAACTGAACTTTATCAAGTATTTATTAATTATTACTTTCAAGCAATTATTTCTTTTTTGGTCTTTTCGAGACATGGTCTCCCTGTAGCCCCAGCTGTCCTGGGACTCACTCTGTAGACCAGGCTGGACTTGAACTCACAAAGATCTGCCTGCTTCTGCCTCCCAAGTTCAAGCAATTATTTCTACACTTACTGAGACGAGCTACCATGTGAAAAATCACTATCCATTCATCAGTTCTTTTCTTCTGAGTTTGTTACATCTAGGAAACTATGCTCAGCCTTAGTCAAGAAAGAAAGGGAATAGAAGCATATGTATTGGGGAATCTGTGTGAAGCTGATGTAGGCACACAATAAGCTGGTCTGGTTGGGCCATGAAAGAAAATTTAGCATAGACCAGAGATGTCTTTATAAGGCTGAATGTATAATGGAAGTACCTTCTATTAAGCCATGAGCCCCTCTGTCTTCCACATGCTCTATCACTGATAATATAAAAGAGTTATGAGGAAACTACAGTGGAGTTTGCAAAATTAACCCTGTAGGAATCTAGTGCTTTGTGGAAAGTGAAGAGCAAAGGAAGGGATAAGAGTGTTCACTAAGAACAGATGATGATACATGGGATATTATTTTTTATCACATATCACTTATTCTTTTGATATTTTTTGTCTTCTTGGGGGAATATTCCCACAAACCTTATTAATACCAACTCCCACTTCTAGCTCTTGTTCCCATATTAAAAAATGTATTAGATCAGAAAGCATGTTAAATAAGTTATAAGGTCAAATGATTTACACCTACATTTTCATAAAAATATATTCTAAAATTATTTAAGTCCTGAGGATTACATTCCTGGAATGTAATTTTTTTAAATGTTGATATTTGAATGCATTTAATAAAGGGCCTCCGAAAAGAGAATAGGAAAAATATCGTGGCCCTTTGTTTAGAAGCCTTAAGTTTTTTCTAGGAGAGGATGGACATCATCATGTTTACTGAAAACACTGGTTATGATTATAAATACTAATGTCAGCCTATGTGTTTCCACTTACTTGATAGAAAGAGGAAATTAAATTATTGAACATTAATGAAAGTGGACTTGTCCTTTGCCTGTTGGTGACCCTGTTGATCAAGGCCAAGATCTAAGGTTTTTTATGCCAGTTTAACATTATTTCATATCACTGTATGCCCAATATGTGGAGGCATGGTTTTTCAGGCTTTCAAAGAAATACATTTACTATTTATCTTTTGGTTATACTTTCTTGTGGGGTGCTTAAGTCCACATAGTCAAGAGTAACCAAACTTTCTTTTCTCAAGGTCATTTGAGGTTCTGGTCATCAGGAGGCAGTGTTTTTTTTTGGGGGGGGGGGAGCCGGAGAGGCACCTGGCTCCTTCTGGCCATTCTTAATCAGTTCCATTTACCAAGGACAAGGTCAGGTCTTGCCAGGCTGGGCTTCACAAGGCAATTTTCCTCTATATTGAGTTTCCTCATTATAGACTGGACAGTGGCTTAGGGTTCTTTTGGTGGATCTCCAAGACCTCCATACACAGGAAGCCTGGTGACTTACAACTGCAGAACATTTTAAGAGATGACCCATACAAAATCCCCTGGGACCACTTGACCTCAGAGGGCAAGAAACAAAATTGTCTCTTATATCCCTTGGCCAAATTTGTATGGGCCTTAAGTATGGGCATTAAGAATCTTGGGGCTGGAGAGATGGCCTAGTGGTTGGGAGTGCCGACTGTTCTTGCAGAGGACCTGGGTTCGATCCCCAGCACCCACATGGTGGCTAAGAACCGCCTTTAACTCCAGTTCCAGGAGATTCCAAGACCCTCTTCTGATCTCTGCAGCATTGCACAACGCGGGTGCACAAACCTACATGCAGACAGTACATTCATATAAATAAATAAATAAATAAATAAATAAATAAAAATTAAAAAAAGAATCTAAAAAAGATAAGTTACACCAATCTGGTACTTTTAATTATGGTATCATATTTAGATAAAGCTTGAAGAAAAGCCAAAGGAGCCTTGAATAAATATTGAGTAAAAAAAACAAACAAACAAACAAACAAACAAAAAAAAAACACCATAGAATAAGCAGGGAAAGCCTATAACAGGAATTTAAACAATTTTAGAGATATCTTAAATATAAACTATTTACTACAAACATAAGTATTCTCTTTGCTTTCCCAAACCCCATATTTTAGTTTGTAGTTTTCCAATAACAGGGAACATACTCGTTGACCAGAATTAAGCTGAAAAATTTTACCAAGTCTGTGCAAACTGTCTCCTTCTGGAGTGCATGCCACTAGCTCAGGGAAGTACACCTAGGTTTTCTTGAGTCAAGTTATCTTGAATTAGGCAGAACAGTTATTAAAAATAACACTTACATAATAGATCGAGACCAAAAAAAAAATCTTTCAGTAGTCAAAGGTAACCCATTATTTGTCTATGCCCCTTTAATACAAATCTACAACTACAAACCAGGAGTGCTCAGAAAACCAACCACAACCCTGTGATTATAATCCCATTTAGACCATTAGTAAACTGGCTTTAATGTTTATTCCATTCCAATCTAGAAACATTTAACCACTTCAATCTAGTATAAGTATCTTATTTTCTACTACACTTTGCAATATTTATGCCCATCCAGCTGAATGGGGCAGTTTCCCCAAAACACATCGCCACAAAATCAAAATCATAAAGTGACCCTAAAAGTCCTGGGGAAGATTCTGGCCAACCAAATCTTTCCAGATAATCATAAATGCTCCACATAGGCCTGGCAAAAGCCTATCTGCCCCAAAGATGTTCCAACTAGTGATCAAATATTCCACACACAAAACATAACCAAAAGCCTTGAATTCTATTTTATCTAGTATTAGCATAACAACGCCTCCTTCTTTCTTAGTGCCAATTACTTGTATTATTTTCACCCTCCTTGGGACACTGTCTTTAAAGGTGAGGTAAGTTTCTTGGAGACAAGAAAAAAAAAAGATGGATTTTGTTTCTTTTTTTTTTTTTTTGTCTTTTCGAGACAGGGTCTCCCTGTAGCCCCAGCTGACCTGGAACTCACTTTGTAGACCAGGCTGGCCTTGAACTCACAAAGATCTGCCTGCCTCTGCCTCCTGAGTGTTAATCCATTCTTCTAGTCTCTGTCTCTTAATTGGAGAATTCATTCCATTGATATAGAATTAAATTGTTTCCAAACATTTTGATTTCTAGTACAATCTTACCCTAGGTTTTTATTTCCATAGTGGTAGTATCATTTGTTTTCTAGAATTGATGGCTTATAGTGATCCCTGCCCTCCATTCTTTGCTTGAAGTATTCTCTGCAGGCCTGGATTACATTCTTTCAATGTATTTATATCATGAAACATTTTCCACTCACAACACCAGCTACCCAGATTGGTGGTCTGCAAAGGGGAGCCTTTTTCCAACCCACTGGCTACCCGAACAAAATGCAGGCCTACCTTAGCCTGTATGCACACAATAATTAATAAAAATAATGGCCAGGAATTCCGTGATGATGTTACTATGAAATTCAAATTTACTCCTTGTCATAGCTTGCTTTTATAAACCAAATGACATTAGTTCCCAGAGCCAATCATAAGTCCCCCAACTCTATTGCCCCACCCAGCATCACTCACCTAGGGCATGTTGCTTGCTCCTCCTTGAGGCGGTGCCAGAAGACCCTCAGCCAAGATGTGCCCTGAGGTGCCCTGAAGTTTGCTATTTGGAAAGCCAGCCTGTAATTCGAGCTGGATTTTCCTACACTATCCTTCCTCCATTGAATGTTTTTGCCCCTTTGTCAAATATGAAGGGGCTGAAATTGTATGAGCTCAAGTTTGAATCTTCAATTTTGTTCTATTGTCAATGGGTCTGTTTTTGTGCCAGTACCAGACTGTCTTTATGACTATGGCCCTGCAATATAGCTTGAAGTCTGGTAGAGCAATCTCCCCTGTATTGCACATTTCACTCCATGCTACTGTATCTATTCAGGGTATTTTGTTTTTCAGTATGAATTCAATGATTTTTTTTCCAATTCTGTGAAGAAACTCATGGGGATTTTGATTGGGATTTTGTTGAATCTGTAAATCAATTTGGGTAAAATGGACATTTTTACTATATTAATTTTTGCAATCCAGGAGCATGGGAGGTCTGTCCATCTTTTGATGTCATTTTCAATCTCTTCAGGGAAGAAGATACCAAAGATCTCTACCACAAAAATCTCTACCACAAAAATTTTAAATTTTTGTGGTAGAGATCTTTGTGGTAGAGATCTTTGGTATCTTTGTTTAGGGTTTCAACAAAAGTAAATCAATATGTAACATAAAACATACGAATGGACTGAAACACAAAAATCACAGCATCATCTCATTTGATGCAGAAAAATCCTTTGATAAGATCCAAGATCCCTGCATGTTTAAATTTCTCGAGGGAATTGGACTGAAGAGTACATTCTTCAACATGATCAAAGCCATATATAGCAAACCCACTGCTAACATCATCCTAAATGGAGAAAAATTGGAAATATTTTCTTTAAAAACTGGAACCCGGCAAGGCTGCCTCTTATTGCCACTCCTCTTCAACATAGTGCTTGAAATGCTTGTTAGGCCAATAAGACAAGAGAAGGAAATTAAAGGACTACTAATCAGAAAAGAAAAAGTTAAAAGATTGCTTTTTGAAGATGATATGATAGTTTACCTGAGCGATGGTAAAAACTCCACTAGAAAACTTATAGAAATGTTTAAGAGTTTCAGTAAAGTGGCGGTATACAAAATTAACCAAGAAAAATCAGTAGCCTTTCTTTATACCAACAATAAACAAGGGGAGAAGGAATATAAGAAGACCTTCCCATTCAAAATAGCCTAAAAAAAGATACTCTATTTTCTACTTCATCCATTCTATTATTAACAGTTTCTTCCTTTTGTGTGTCTAAATTGAACTGAGAAATGATTCATGAAACACAAAAAACAGCAATGATAATATTTCATTAAAATGGATAAATACTGAAATAAAGAACCTACTTACACAACATAAATATGTGTTTTCATGATTTAAGTCACCTTTCCCTGGAGTTTTAATACAAAAATCATTTAAAATTGAATAATTGAATACTTATCTCTTTTTTAAAATAGCATGGTATTATAAAGACACCAAGTCTCTTCAAATTAAAATTTAAACTTAATAAAATTTTAAGCAATTAAAAGATAAATAAAGTGCATATGAATAAAACATACTTTACTGAATATGGCAAAAGAAAAGTTTCCTCCATCCTCTCAAAGTTGTTTGTGGAATGTTGCATTTCATTTTTCATTTCACCTTGAATTTTCTTCTATATTTTTTTTGTTTCATTCCACAATTTATCATTTTCCTCTTTCAATTTTTCCCTGTCTTCTTTTAGATCCTGGGATTCCTTGTTCATAAGCTCCTTAAATTTCCTCAACTCCTTAATTTTTCTTATTTCTTCCTTCTTTTTTTTTCCTTTTTAAAAAAAATACTTTTATTGATGATTTGTATATTTCATACATTATCTTTCAGTCCAATTCAGACACATTCCTCTCTCCCTGTCCCCCACTCTACCCCAGTTCATGGCTTCTCCCATACATGTCTTGCATCTTTCAGTGTTTCCAAAGTCTTTCACTGCAGAGGCTTGTTGTTTGGGGCAGAATTTAACTGTATCAATCAGTTCTTTGACCCAACCTTTATATTCTTGTTCCCTCCCTTTTGTATTGCTCCATCATATGCATATATAACCATCACATAGTTATCAAAATTATGATGTCTGAGATTAAACTGTATGTTAATTTCCAATATGTTTAAGCATTCACATTTTCCCCTTTAATTCTATATTACTCTAAGATAGGAATATGTACCTTCCACCCATATACAGTAATTACAGAGTCTGAAAATTAGTGGTAGCTCCATTCTAGAGCACGTTAAGCTACTCACATTCTATCAGCACAGTTGCTGTCAGATAAAAAGAAATATAATAAAGTTGTTCAGTTTGCCTTTCAAATGAGGATTTGGTTTAGTTGTATCTTTGCATGCTTTTGGTATTAGAGTGGCTTTTAGAAGGAATCTGGGAGATTTCCCTCTACTTGTATTCTTCTGAACAGTTTTAATAATGGTTGTAAGTCCTCTTTAAATGTTTTATAGAATTCTGCAGTGAAACCATTTGGGCCTGGGCTTTTTTAGTTGGGAGGTTTCTATTACATTTTCAATTTCCTCATATATTATGGGTCTGATTAAGCTATCAATCACTCCTTAGTTAAGCTTTAGTGAGTTCCAGGATTGCAAATATTCATCCATTTCTCTTATGTTTTCAAATTTAGTAGAGTGTAATTTTTGAAGTATTCTTGTATGATTGTCTGCATCTCTGTCTGTTGTGATGTTTCCCTTTTCATCACAATTACTACTGATTTGGAGTTGCTCTTTCTTTTGGTTAACTGGGCTATAGGTTTATCTATCTTGTTTATCCTTTCAAAGAACCAGATTTTGGAGTCATTGATTTTTTTTGTACTACTGGCTTTGTTTCTATTTCATTGAATTCTGCTCTGATTTTTGTGATTTCTTCCTGTCTGTTGGGTTTTGGGTTCATTTGTTGTCACCCAAGTGTTTTCGTCTGCAGTATTAGTTCATTAATTTGTCCTCTTTCTGCTTTTCTAAGTAAAGCTATCAAAAGAGAGAAAGAGGGCCACTGTATCCTTATCAAAGGTTCAATTAACCATGAAGATTTCACAATCATAAATATATATGCACCAAACTCCAGAGCACCAAACTTTATAGACACAATTCCTCTTTCTTTATAGCAACTAAATGGAAACTCATATCCCAACTAATAAAAAGCCTGAAAAGTAGATCCTGAGTCCAGACATCATGGGCAAATGAACAGAAGGAGAAAACTAGTAAATGGACACTTTGAAACCCCTGGTCAAGTAATTCTAATGGACTTCTAAGTTGGCCATTGGCATTCACCATGTTCTTAGTTCTTCTGGTCCCCTGCCTAGATCTTGTACTTAACTACGCTTGCCTTCATTTTACTTTCACAGGCAGGATTCAAGGATTTTCTTCCCTCTATAGTTATCCTTGAGGGTCTTTTGGATTGACCCTCTGAATGGGGGATACCCAGTTGCTACACCCAACTTCCCTTTTCAGCATCCATGCTTCTTCCAGAAGTCAGAGCAGTAGGCATTGAGATTCCCTTCTGGCAATATGGGTGGACCCTTTTCAGATGGTAGCATAACTAAACAGTAGCTAGAAATTGATTAGGCAGTTTACAGATGAGACACGCCCCCCCCCAATTAACCAGACTTTTTCTTAGCTGAGAACTCAAGGCTTCCTGGACCAGCCAGTAAACACATATCCTTGTTCTATGGAGGGGAGGCAAGACTGTGAAAAGGATTATTCTCTGTTCAGAACCAAATATAATACTAAAGTCCTAAAGCTATGCACTTAAGCAAAATATATCAACACAGGAGCTCTGACATCAGCAATGGATTATTCTACCAGGGAGATGTTGGCCAGGGGATCCAAGGCCCCACAAAAGGTAAAGGTTCCTTGCCTTTAAACTGGGATACCTGCAAAAAGAGAGGTGATAAGGCCCTGCTGCCGAAGACCTGACGTTAAAATGGGAAAGATGTATTGAGACCACACATGCAAGTGTACAGATGGCCTCTGGAACACCAGAGAGTGTTACCAAAGGCCACTAAACCAATAAAGCAAATACAGGTCTCCTTGAGTCAAGCAAGACTCCACCGTCAGCACCAGCTACACCTCACCTGCCTGGAAATACTGTGCAGCAGAGGCAGCCATATGCCTGTATATCCCAAATCTAATTGGCTATTGGCTCTCTCCTTGGAGGAATAACCCATGGCTGATGCCACAAGCTTACATCCTCTACAGGTTAGGAGATGTTATAAGCCACAGTAAGACCCTGTCATATTTAACAGGGGGGAAAAAATTGTAATTCATGGATTAACATATCATCCAAACATATGTGTCTATACCAAAGTAACCTACCATAACTATGGTGCTGTTTAAATACCTATATATCTATTGCTTGTGCTTCATTAGTAGGATCGAAAGGTTATTCCTGGACAAACTGTCAGCCCATGAAAGGAAACAGCCAGAATTGACCAGAGTCCAAGACAACAGCTCCAGAGAGATGGACTGTTTTGCTTCTCATCCATCTGTGCCCCTTTTCTAAGCCTAGGGAACAATCTGCGGAAGAGGGGGCATGTAGAATGTAAGGGCTGCGATTGGGGTGAATGGTGAAACTACAGCAATGTAGTCTGGACACTCATTTGAACAACTTGATTGAACATACAACCCCTCACCCCCCGCTGAAGGTGGGGCTGTGGGGTTTGGGAAGGGAACAGCTTGAAGAAAAAAGGAAAAATGCTTGTACTCATGGATTATCACTTATAGCTAAAAAAATGAAAAAAAAAAAACTGAGAGAAAGATGCAGGACAGTTTATGGCAGAATGCATGATCTGGGATGGGGTGGGGATGGGGGGGAAGGGAAAGGGAAAAATGCCTGAACTGAATTGGAAAATTATGTATGAAATGCACAAAGCATCAATAAAAAATGTTAAAAAATAAAAAAAAAAAATAAAAAAAACACATATCCTTCTGTTAGCCCTGAAATTGCAGGAAAATTAAAATGGACAAAAAAGAGAGAAGAAAAAAAGAGAAGTACATACCAAGCCCTGCAGATTGATTCTATTTCACCAGAATAAGAATCGGAACCCTCACTTTTTTTTTCTGTTCTTGGTGCTTTGCTTTGTTATTGTTATTTTGCTTTGTTTCTGTTTTCCTATGAAAATAAAAAAAAAAAGAAAAATCTAAAAAGAATGAAAAAAAAATAAAGATCACTACTCCCCAGGGTAAAAAAAAAAAATTACCAATGTCTTATGTCCCCAAGAAAATAGCTGTCTTAGCTTGCCTTCAATTGATGTGATAAAACACTCTAACCAAAAACAACTTTGGGAATATAAGATTTATTTGGGTTTAAAGGACAGTTCATCATCAAGTGAAGCCAAGGTATTATGATCATTCTGACAGCCTAACAAAACAAGATACTATTATCTCTCCCATCTATTTGGAGGAATGGACTCAATGTTTTAACTTTGTGTTTCTTTTCTTATTACTTCATTCCATCATTATGTTTCTATAGACTCCAACTTATTTAGAACCACAATCCACAACTATGTATTCATTAGGAAATGAAAATAAATTGTTCTTATATACATATTGTTTGTGTTATGTTATGACATGTATCTCAATGGTATATATAAGGAAAAGTTAAATTTCTCAGTTTTTCATGATCCTGAAACATGTGATATTGAGTATAAATATCTTTCAGAATTTGAATTTCTAACTAAAATAGTTTTTAAATGTTTAAATGAATTTTGTGTATTTCATACATAACATCTCCCTCAGTCTTAACCACCTGTATGCCTGCTTACCCATTGGCACTTTCCTATACTCCACCCACTGGAGTTCATAATTCTGTCATTTTTGGTAAGGCCTATTGTTTTATTTTAATTTTATCTGTATTATTTTTATATCCATTGCCTGCATGTGTGTAAATGCACCACTGCCATGAAAGGCTTGTAGAGGTCAAAAGACAGAGTCAAATTCCCCTGGAACTAGAATTATATAGTTCTTACCTGCCATGTTGTTCTAGGAATTGAACCCATGGCAGGTAAGAACTCTGAAAGAGTAGCCATTGCTCTTAACAGCTGAGCTAACACTACACCCCAAGAATTTGAATTTAGGAGTTAAAATGATTACATTTACTTATCAGTTGTAAGCAGAATAATGATTTTATTTTTAATGTTTATGATTTAAATTTTTTTTAATTTTATTTATTTCTGTATGTGTATGAATGTACTGTCTGCATGCAAGTTTGTGCACCCGTGTCGTGCAATGCCGCGGAGGTCAGAAGAGGGTGTCGGATTCCCCTGGAACTGGAGTTCTCCTGGAATTGGAGTTTTAGACGGTTCTTAGCCACCATGTGGGTGCTGGGGATTGAACCCGGGTCCTCTGCAAGAACAATCGGTGCTATTAACTGCTAGGCTATCTCTCCAGCCCCTAATGTTTATGATTTTTAAATGATCTTTTCATGTGTGTATCTGGAAATTTTGGGTTTTAATCAAACTCTGTATGTATATCAAAAAAGAAGCATTTGTATAAAATTGTAATTGTTAAAGGTGTTGAAACAGTTCCTCACTGAATGAAACGTAAACGGAGAATCACTTATTGGAGGGTGAGGAAAGGGTTTATTTGGCTTACACCTCCCAGATCATAGGGAGGCCAAGGTACAAACTCAAAGCAGGATTCAGGATTCCTCCACCCAGGTGTGTCAAGTTGACAAAACAAACTATCCAGGAAATTTACTTTTTAAAATCTATTTTATCTGATTTGTAGTACAAATATGAATCTATTTAAAAAATATCAATTCCAGAACATGTTTTATTTGCAATAATTTTATTGCAATAATTTTGTAGTCTCAACATATGAGAAATTCCGAATTTAAAAGGAAATGAATGTGCAATATATTAACTATTACTAGCTTTAATGAGACAGTTTATTTCCTTTAGTAAGGAATTACTATGTTAGTAAATGTACCATGGCTTGATTATGTTTAGTTCTAGATGAAATCATAATATAGCTTTAATATTTTTATTCTTATTAGAGTCTAGATGAAATAAAGGATGAATAAACCATTTATCAAGAGTTTTTTCTCCAATCTTACAAGTTCATGATATACTTATACCATAGGACTACAGTCTTGATTTCAGTATTTCAAACTCTAGAGACTATATTTGTCAGTTTATTTGAAATTTTCATGTGCTAATGCATTCATCAAATTAATGACAGGTTAATTTAAAAGTCATAGAGAAATATTATAACTGTATACAGAAATGATCAAATAATCTCTATTCATATAATAAATGAAAATTCCTGTGGTTTCTTATACTCCATAGAACAAATTAATATATAAACTTATTCCTCTTATCCATTTCTGCTATATTCTAGAAATTTTACAGCTTTTGATCACCGTGCTCTTATATATTAGCTACACTATTAGCCTCTAATTAGAGTGCCTTTCCTCCTTCTTTGAGCTATTTCAATCTTCACAGAATTAGCTTGCATTATTCACATAAAGTTCTAACTGAAATCTCCCTGTAAATGCCAAATAAAATATCATGGCTTTTTTTTCTATATACTGCTATTTTAATACAGTAGCTGTATTTTTAGATTTATTTCCACTTTGATTGTATAGTTTAAAGTTACTAAATGTTATCTCTGCATAAAATTATTTTTGTTTGCTCTATAGCTGTATGAAACATATTTTCCCTTCAGTATTTTAGTGAGTTAATAATTGCATTGCATATGTTAAAATTAAGTAAAAACAGAAATAATTTAAATATTTATATTGGCTAATGAATTCTAGTTTTATGAAAAACCCTTATTGAAGGAATTTTGAAGATGTTAATAAAGCAAAATTAATAAAATCTGGTAGTTTTGTAAAAATTTCTACTACAGAAAGAAATATTTTCCATGCAATTATAAACATGTGCCTTCATTATTTTTCCAGCACCAGCCACTATATTATGAAGTGGTTAGACCTTTAGTAGGTGTTCAATAAGTAAATATGATATTAAGTTCTCACATTTTACCACCTTCTTTCTTCCTACTAGACTTTAGGCATGTCTTAGCCTTCTGCTGACATTACATAGAATAAGTAGCAATTAATTAAGTCACAGTTTATCTTACATTGGCTTATTTTATTCTCTTTAATGAGATTTGAGAAGCACCCTTGTGTAATCATTTTCACATTTAGAAACCATCTGTTAGATTGGGTCACTTCTGCAGATGGCTAATCTCATTAATTTATGTTGAATCTTCCTGGCTTCAATATTAGAATGAAGTTTTCCTAGGAGTTCCCAACCTTTGGAGAAGCATCACATTTGAAGTCTTCAGCTATCTATTATCTGGTGAAGGAACTAAATGAACTCTGATTTATATGCAAATTCCTTTTACAATTAGAATGATTCCCATCATATAAAGAACAAGCCAAATTGCCTTCACATTTATACTGCTTATTTTTACTCCCCATGGAGAGCCATCAGGCCATTTAGAGCAACGGTTATTTGAACTTTAAAGTGTCTCAAATGGTGACTCATGATAACTATGTTCTTTGAGAATCATATTGAATTCCCACTGACTTTTATTTTATATTAAACACTAAATGTGGAGAAATTGATCCTTTCGTGAAAGTAGGTCTACAATATTTTGTGAAGAACGATATTTGGTAAATAATTATTCAGATATATTGTCTTTCTATAAGTTATATTAATGAAGAGGATCCTGAACTGCACATTTCACATTAATAGCAAGAATATTTGTATATACAGTCTAAGTAACCCAGAAATAATAAAGAATTTTAGAGGAGGAATAACCTCACTTTTTAATAATACGACCTTATGTAAAATACATTTCACTAAGAGAAGAGAAAAATTACTTTCGGTCATAAATGTCACTAACACTCTGAAGAGAAGTGACTAAATGTTACAATGGAAGAAATCTGAGAGACTCTGACCAATCATTTCACTCACCAATAAAGAAAAGAGAAAGCTGTCATGACCTATATACAATAAAGCTAATTAGATGAATAAGTTCTAGAAAGACACTTTATTTTTTTAAACATTTTTGTTGAAGTTTTGTGCAATTCATACATTTCTCAGTCCAATTTAGAGTCCCCCCCCCATTTTTTTTTTTTTTTTGGTCTTTTCAAGACATGGTCTCCCTATAGCCTGAGCTGGCCTGGAACTCACTCTGTAGACCAGGCTGGCCTTGAACTCACAGAGATCTGCCTGCCTCTGCCTCCCAAGTACTAGGATTAAAGGCGTGAGCTACCATGCCCAGCTCTACAGTCTTTTTAAAGTTTTTCTATGCAGAGGTTTATTGTTTGGGGCTGAAGTTTACTGTTTCCATCAATTCTTTGACCCAGTCCTTTTGTTGTTCCCTCTAATTTTTATTGCTCCAAAATATGCGTATATGTTCTTCACACGTATACCAAAATTATGGCATCTGAGAAAGGCACATTAAAAAGTGTTTTCCTGTTTAAGGTTTTGTACTTAATATTGTCCATCAATGAATCCATTATGAATTTTTAGATGTCTGAGAGAAGTGAGTTCTACTACATGAAACCATAGAGAAAATATGGCTCACAAACTAGAATTCAATTCTTTTCATTATGTCTGGGGTTTATCTTGCCCTTGACACCACCACTGATCTGGGGAGCGAGCTATTTAGCAGAGTTATACTTTTGTGTGGCATAAATAAGAAAGACATCAATAGAAAGGAAATATCTTTATTGTTTTGTGTAATGACATCAAAATATAGGTGAGCTGGATTATCTTATATAGAGTTTATATCTTCCCTCTGTATGACGCTGTCAACCTAAAAGCAAGTGGTAAAGGACAGTGGCCAAACCACATGTTGGCTCTTAAATTCACTTTAGAAGAGCAGATTTATTTGGATCATATTTTTTGGCTGAATCAAACTCAAAAGGCCTTTTTTTTGTCCCATTGTGCTGAGCAGATTAAATATCATATGGAGTCACTACAGATCACAGGGTCACTTCAAGGCAATAGGGGAGGAAATAACAACTCCAAAAGGAAGGATAGCAAGTACTTGAGAAAAGTAGAGATTTTCACAAAACCTGGAGTTACTATATGTATAAAACATATTTATGAATAGTGAACTATAAGATCTAAAATATTTTTATATGATTTATAATTTTTATTAAATTTTTGCAATTTTCCTACAATATAATCTAATGAATTTAGACTTCCCCCCATCCATATATATTCTTATTGCCTTCTGCATAATTTAAAACACAGCATGTACATGTAGGAGAATATTGAATTGTGGCCCCAAATGTCCTTTACTTTGGTTCCACCCACTGGGGCCTGGTTAACTTATCAAGAGTCCAATACTTGAAAAAGACTTTTTCTACCCCTTCTGAAAACCATCTGTTGCAACAATTCCCTTAGGTGGGGTTAGAGCTTCTTAACCACTTCTTACTGGCTATGTGTAATGTTTTTCTATTTTGAGCTTTGTGTGGGACTTGTGCATGCTGCCACCATTGTTGTGAATTTACATGAGTTAATTCCTAGCTGTCTGGAAAACTGCTTCTTTGTGGTTTTCCACCAGCTCTGACTCACGATATTTTCATCCCTTCTTCCACAATGATTTCTGAGTCTAGCCTCTTGTTCTCTGCAAGTTGGGCCAGTTGTGTGTTTCTGTGTTAATCTGTTGCTTAAGGAAACTTCTCTGGTGAGAAATGTGAAATGCATTGATCTATGGGTATCACAATAAATCAATAACGATCAATTTAATTTGAAAACTGTTCACTAGAAAATTAATATTAGGTTCTCCATTGTGTTTTGTGACCTTTACAGTCTCAGGTTCATAATCTTGACATCAATGATGGGAAGAGGATCTATCATAGAAAGTGGACTTCAAATCCAATTAAAGAATGGTTGGAAAGATACTCCAACTGATTCAATAGTGGCACAAATATGGGAGTAACTAACCACTTTCAAAACATTTCATTGATAAAGATTTATACTAAAAATTTTCCTAATTAGAGAAGTGGTACTTGAAGTTCCAAATGCATATCATAATGACACTGAAACTTGAGTTACTTCCATTATACTTAATTGTAATGAACAGTAGCAAAAGGAAGGAACAGAGGAAAGAATTGAGAGAAAGGTACCCAATGAATGAAAGAAGATCAGTGAGGAATGAAGCGAAAGGCAAAGAAAAATGATATGGACAGAAATAAAACAGAAAATGAGAAAATTTGTGGATGATGTAGATTGACTCACTGTTCAGGTTTCTCCAGGTAAAACGAGTATCTTTAGATGTGGAATTGTTAGTGTGCAAAAAAGGGAAGCTTGTGCAATCAGAGTCAATAACTATTACATTTTATATGACTTTGATGACAAATGTATCAGTGAAAAATAGATTAGGGTACAAAAATGTTAATTCCCACCCAAATTGCATGTGTGCTAGAAGATGCATTATTCTTGAGGAGACAAAGAGCTCTACCATTCAAAGCACATGCAATATTCAGTTTGGAATCATTTTCTTGTGGTTAATCCCATAGTTTCATTCTATAGCACAAGATGATATATAGAATGTGAAGGGGTCTCTGCTCCTGTAATAGAGCAGTAAATCTGGTCTGAATCAAAGTATTTTAATATTATTTTTGTACATATAAACATATATTATTATGCACACTAATAGATTACCAAATGTTTGAAACAAATACAAATCGTTAAATGTTAAAATCAAATAAAATATATTCATATTCACAAATATTTTACATTTTATGGTAAAAATTATTTGTTTTACCCTGGTGAAATGCACATTATTACCATCTATAATCACCCTATTTTTTAATAGATACTGGCAGTTATTTATCCTATATAAGTTAATACCTATCCATCAAACTTTGCCTATTTATTCCCTACTTCCTCTTCCTGATCTCAGCTAACCACCACTGTACTCTTATATTATGTGAGATTGATATTTTATACCAAAATACAAGTGAGATGCTCACATGATACTTCTCTCTCTCTCTCTCTGCCTGATTCCCAATTAAGTAGTGTTCTTCTGTGTATCCATGTTGTTATAGATGGTAATATCCCACATTTTCATGGTTGAGTAATATTCTTCCAATATTGTCTTCATTCATTTCTTTAAAAATAGATTATTCTCATTGTTTGGATACTTGAATAGTGCTACAGTGAACATGGCAGTGCAATTGTGTCTTATTTCCATCTCTGTTGCTCTGATAAAACATCCTGAGAGAAAATTTTAATAAAATCTATTCTTAGTGAAGTGAGATTTAGTATTGTCATTGTGATATTAATTTCCTAGGTTGTTGAGGTATTTTATGTTAATTTTTATTGAGTGCATTTCATACATTTCTTAATCAAATTTAGACTCATTCTCCCATCAGTTATGCCCACCCAGCCAGAGCTCATGGATTCAGCCATACATGTTAAGTCCTGTCTCACATATTTTTTCTCAGTCTTTTTTTTTAAGTATCACAATATTTATTGATAGATACAGGTATATAAAATCAGGGCATGAACATGATTTGATAAATTAAGTAGACTTACTTTCAATAATATAAGGGAACAATTCAAATTCTTACCATTTGTTTCACACTCACAAAAGCCACCTTCAAGGGCATTCACGATCTCTCAAATTTGATCAGTTTTGTGGAAGTAAACCATGTTTCTTTTCAAAAAGGGTTGTGCACTTTCCCAGGCTCAAGGATATTGAAATCTAGCACATAAAGCCCATTATTGGAGGTAGAAATACAGGCAATATACTATTACGGAAACAACCATCAATTACAGTTAAGGATTCTCTGTAACAACCAAATGGATAATCTAATATTACAACAACTCAAGTATTACTGAGCACGGTGCCTTTCTACAGTATTCAGTGCTACTATTCAGTTTTCTAACTTTAAACAGCCTATGAAAACTGGCAGCAAAGAAGGTCCTTGCAATAGACTGCCTCTGCTTGAGAACTTATGATGTAATTATTGCACGCTGCTAATATACTATCTAAAAACATTAAAGATACTCCTAAAATATTCGGTGGTAGACTATGATTAAGACATTACACTACAAAATACCTTATGCAGAAGGAACCCCTTATTGACGTGCTTCTGCTTTAAATGTTGTGCCCCCAAATTAAGTCCAGTAAGCATGTGTCCTGTCTTGATCCCCCTGCACTGGCCTCCATGATACTGCCAAGGTAATCCAACAATGGCAGTCCATATTCTGACAAGGCTGAATTCCCATTAGCTGCTTAGTTCACAAGCTGGGTATCTCAGCAGTCCTCAGTCCACATTGGAAGGCTAAAAAGTGAAAAAGCTGTATCTCATGTCTTTGAGGAGTGCCAAAAGCAGCGGCATCTACAAAGCATATGTGCCTGCTTGTGAGAATTGTAGACAGGCCAAACAATGGTGCTCTCTTTGTTTTTCTTTTTGTCTTTTTACTAAGATCCCAAGTTTTGTGTCTGCATTACAGTTTCTCTGGTCTTATTGATTATTTATTTCTGGTTGTACTTTCCTTCTGGATGCTTAAGGCCATACAGATAGCCCATATTAAACAAGGCTTTGTTTTGTTGAGGTCAGTTGAGGATCTGGTCCTCAAGGTTCTCTTGGGGGGGAGAGTAGGATCCCCTTGCTTCTTTCAGCTCCTCATTCACCCCTTCTATCCACATGAGGACAAAATCCAGTCTTGCTAGACCAGGCTTCCTTTTCTGTAGGATGAGCAGACTTTCCTCTTTATAGACTGGACACTGGCTGAAGTTACCTTAGTTGCTCTCCAAGACCTCCCTGAACAAAAAGAATTGTGACCCACCTCTGCAGGACTTTTCAAGAGATGGCCTCACATATAATCCCCTAAGACTTAGTTGACCTCTGAGCTCCAAACAAAGTTGTCCCCTAGGTCCCTCGGCCAAATTGGTAGGGACTTCAGGTATGGTCGTTAAGCACCCAGAAAGGCTATGTTGCACCAGCCTGTCACATTGCACCTATATTAACATTGTATCCTTTGGAAAAAACATGTATGTTATTTCCATAGCATATTTCTTGATTTACATCTTTCCATTTGAATCCCATATTACTGTAAAAGATGCACCCATACCCTCCATCATATACTAAAAGTCCAACATCTGAAAATACATGTTAGGTCAGCTCTAGAACCTGTGTAGGGATTCCCAATACAGGAGCACAGATGTCTTTATTATTTTTTTTTCCATGGAGATCGGAAGAGGGTGTTGGATTCCCCTGGAACTGGAGTTAAAGAGGGTTCTCAGCTGCCATGTTGGTGCTGGGGATCAAATCTGGGTCCTCTGCAAGAGCAGTCGGCTCTCTTAACCACTAGGACATCTCTCCAGCTGGAGCACAGTTGTCTTTAGATAGTGAAGAATATAATATTAACTTTGCTCATTTTGTCTTGCTCCTAGGTACTTGGTACTAGCATCCACAGAAGAGGGATACCAATGGTCTTTTGTTTTTCTGGTACTGTGTTACTTCACTTAGCATAAACTCTTCTAGTTCCATCTATTTACCTGCAAATTTCATGATGTCATCTTTCTTTACTGCTGCATAGTACTCCATTGAGTAGATCTACCACATTTTCTGTATCCACTCATCAGTTGAGGGGCATCTGGGTTGGTTCCAGCCCTTCCCTATTGTGAAGAGAGCTGCAATAAACATGGCTGTACATATATATCTGCTGTAGGAAGAGTTTGATGGATATATACCCAGAAGTGGGATGGATGGGTCAGGTAGTAGGCTCATTTTGAGTCTTTTAAGGGTTCTCCATACTGCTTTCCATAGTGGTTGTACAAGTTTACATCCCCCCCAGCAGTGGATGAGTGTTCCCCTTTCCTGACACCATCTCCAGTATTTGATATCATTTATTTTCTTGATACTAGCCAACTTTATATGGGTGAGATGATATCTTAAAGTGGATTTAATTTGCATTTCCTTAATTATTAGCAATGTTGAACACTTTTTTTTTTAATTTTATTTCTGTATGTGTATGAAGGTACTGTCTGCATGCAGGTCTGTGCACCCGTGTCGTGCAATGCCGCGGTCAGAAGAAGGCATCGGATTCCCCTGGAACTGGAGTTCTCCTGGAATTGAAGTTTCGGACAGTTCTCGGCCGCCATGTGGGTGCTGGGGATCGAACCCGGTTCCTCTGTAAGAGCGGTCGGCGCTCTTAACCACTAGGCCATCTCTCCAGCCCAATGTTGAACACTTTTAAAGATGTTTCTCAGTCATCTCTATTTCCTCCCTTGTGAATTCTCTGCTCAGCTCCTTAGTCCATCTTTTGAGTGAGTCATTTGTTTTCTTACTCTCATTTTTTGACTAGTTTATATATTCTTGAAGTTAATGCTCTGTCAGATGAATCAGCAGTGAAGTTTTCCTCCCATTCTGTGGGTTTTCTCTTCACTTCCCTTATTGTTTCTGTTGCTGTACACAAACTTTTGAGTTTAATAAGGATCCATTTGTCAATTGTTGACCTTATTTCCTGTGTAGTTGCTGTCTGATTTAGAAAGTCTCTTCTACACCTATGTCTTGTAAGTTGCTGCCAACTTTTTCATCTAATGCCTTCAAAGTTTTGGGTTTCAAATTGAGGTCTTTGATCCATTTGGAGTTGATTTTTGTGCAGGGTGAGAGGTAGGGGTTTAACTTTATTCTTCTACAAGTGGTGATCTGGTTTTGCCAGCACCATTTGCTGAAGATGCTGTCTTTCCTCCATTGAGTCTTTATGGCTCCCTTATCAAATATAAGGTGGCTGAAATTGTCTGTGCTCAAGTTTGGACCTTTAGTTTTTCTGGGTTCCTGCCTTTATGGGGAATCCTAACTTTTCTCCATTTAGGATGGTGCTGGCTGTGGGTTTCTTGTATATAGCTTTGATTATGTTGAGAAATGATCCTTCCAGTCCAATTCCCAGCAAGACCACCCCTTGTCACCAATCCTCTTCAATATAGTGCTTGAAACACTGGCTAGGGCAATAAGGCAAGAAAAGGAAATCAAAGGAATACTAATCGGAGTATAAGTTTTTGAAGCACTCCTGTATGATTGTCTGGATCTTTTCACCCTTTATAATGAAGACATTGCTGGTGGCAAAAATTCTGACAGAAATCTCACTGTAAACGTCTTTACAATTAAAATAATCTTATTTGCTGTTTAGCAACTATTCATTATGTCACAAGGATGCATCCAATTATTCTCAAATATCTGTGTCACATCTACTCTTCTTATGTGTATAATTAGTGTAGAAATTATTGAGGATTTTCCTTAGTGTAAATGCTAATCACTAAAGCCTATGTAAATTTCCTCTATCTAGTACTTTTTGAGAATATATAAGTATACAAACTTCCATACATGTAACCATTAAAATTATTTGCACTACATCCATTTATATAAAATTGAATGGCTATGATTCACTCAGGAAGAAGTTCATGAAGTACTAAATCTTAATAGATTTTTAATCATTTAAAATGAATTCTAAAAAAAGCACCCTGTATTCTTAGTATCCAAGGTACTATTATTATTATTTATTTTCCTTATTACATATTTTATGATCTACTTTTATATGTTGACACTTTAATCATTGAATTATTCTCAATTCATCATATTTTAACACAGGTCAGTGAAATCATTAAAATGTATTCTATTCAGCATATATTTGGGTAATAAGTAAAAGAAGACCTATGATTATTGGCAGATGAATTCAGCAGAATTATATTTCAAGGATAAAAAAAAATTTATCAATGGCCTGTGATGGTTCAGCTGCTGTTTTGGCTGCCTAGAAACTATAGTTCCATGTCCTAGTACAGTTTTAAGAATGTATGGCTTTGGCGTAATTATCCATTTAGACAACAATCTAATTGCTACTCCTTCATTTGATGTAATAAGGCTTCATTTGAATATCAATTCTACCTGTTAAAGTCCTTGAAATTTCAGATAAACAAACTGAAAGAAATCAATCGCCATTCCATAGTATACATTCCAAATTTCAGGGATTCCTAGGAAGCCACAAAATTTAGTGTGATCACTAATTTAAAGCTGTCATTCAATTACAAGTTAGAAAGAGAACAGAAAGTATTTGAATTATTACTAAAAATGGAGCTATTTGTGAATGAATTTCTAATTTTGTAGTCAGTACCTTTAAGTTTTTGACATCATATTAACATTTTGGAAGTTACAGTGGATGCTATTAATGTCTTCCCCGGCTCCACTTCCAGGGGTGAGCAAATCCATTAACATGTGTGAATGCTGCGTTCTAAGAACTCACCACTACCCTGACCTTAAAGAGTAGTGGTAGACTTATTTGTTAGGGGACATGTTGTCCCCATGAACATAACTGACTCCAATACTGGTGTAAGAATTTTTTTACCTACTTCCCTGGTACTACCTGGTGTGATCTATAGAAAGAACAGGAATAAACAGGAATAAAATAATTGTTAATAGAGACCACATTCTTATTTTTTTTGGGGGGGAGACAAGTTTTCCCTGTAACCCCCAGCTGGTCTTGAACTTACTCTGTAGACCAGGCTGGACTTGAGCTTACGGAGATCTGCTTGCCTCTGCCTCCCAAGTGCTAGGATTAAAGGCATGTGCCACCAAACCTGGGTGAGAACACATTCTTGGTGATGCATCTTCGCACTTCTTTATTCTCATTTTCCTTATGGCCTTCTCCAGAACAGGAATCCCTATCTCAGGCTATATTTATTCTTATTTATTTTGTTATTAATATTATCAGCTAACTACATATTAATATCTACTATTTGCTGGTAACTTTCCTCTGTGATAAGGAATCAATAAATCACATGAATTATTAGCTCCTAAAAGTCAGATTTGCTAGCTAATATCTGTGGTTTTGTTATTATTTTTATTCTTTTCCCTTTTTTCAATATATATGTTTATTGATTTTGGTGCATTTCATACATCTTAATCATATTTAGGCTTCCTCCTCTATCTTAGGTGGCTTCAGTAACCAACCTGACACAGCATGAAGTCATCTGAGGGAGTCTCCATTGAAGGATTGTCAAGATCAGATTTTCCTGTGGCCATGTCTGTACAGGATTATTTTCATTGGTGAATGACATAAGAGTGCCTAGCCCACTCTAGGCATTATCATCCTTAGGCACGTAAACCTGAGCAATGTAAGAAAACTAGCTGAGTATACACTGGAGGACAAGTTAGCAAACAGCTTTCTTCAGTGGTTAATACTTCCAAATTCCTGCCTCTAGTTACCTGCCTTTATTTCTTGTCCTGACTTTCCTCAGTCCTGGATTATAAATAGTGCTTTTCTGATGCTATGATAAAAATATCTGACAAAAAGCAACTTAGAGGAAGAAAAAGTTTATTTCATCTTATAATACCTAATTCACAATCCATCATGTGCTTATAAATTGTGGGAATAGGGGTTGCTTGCTAAATTTTGTAGTCATTACTCTTAAATTGATCCAAAAGCTGAGGCATAAAACACACTGAGCGACTAGTGATTTATGCAGATATCTTGAGTACAAGCATTTTGGGCAAAGGAGCAGCAAGTTCAAAGTCCCGAAAGTGGGATCAAAAGGAAGCATTAAGGGTTCACAAGGAAGCTACAGAGGCTTGAGCAAGGGCGAAAATGATATGGATGAAAAGAGAAGATACTGTCTCTATTTGGGTGACATAGAATTCAGTCACATTTTGTATAGATCTTGTCTTCCATCTCATATAGTTCACTGAGGTGGCTGTGTGTGTTTCTACCAGAAAAGAAGCAAGTAAAGCCGTTAGGGAACCTCAGATGTTCGTGATCAATTAGGACAGACAAAAAGAAATAAGCTTGTATCATGTGGTCACATAGAAATTACAAGAAGAGATGATATTCTAGAGAATTTCAGTCAAATCTTTATTTGGATGAAAATGTAATAAACATATTTCCCTGGTCAGCTGCCCTGATCATTTTTTTTCAGGTGAGCACTTGCCCCAGTGGGGCTGAGCTTTAATAACCTTTCCTGGTCTGTAGTGTGAAATTTAAAGCTGACTGGATGACTGCCAGGATTCTAGGAGAGGAGCAACTATGCATAATAAAATAATAATTAGGACTTAGGGTATGGGACAGGTAGAGGTTTAAAAAACAGACAGGTCTTTGGAGGAGGAAACCAGATGACAGAGTGCAGATTGTTGTAGCAGAGATTCCTCCCCACTGATTTCCAAATCTTCAGTGTTCCTACAACATTTGTCAGGTGACTGAATTTCGTTCAATGAGGCAGCTGGTACTAAAAACTAGGCTGACACAAGGATGGAGCTGAGGCAGCACCACAGATAACATAGTGGGAAATCCTCCAGCAGACTTGGGGTTGTTTGAAACTTAAGGATCATTCAGTGAACTGAGTTCATTAGTCAATTTGTCAGCATTTTTACCACCCATTTCCCTGCAAATCCTAGATAGGAATGTACCTTCATGGTTTTATTGTTAATATCATAAAATAGGATCTGTTATTTTCAAGTGGGAATTTATGTATGGATTTGGTATGTTCTAACCTTTCTGGATTAGTTTCCAATTGTGCTCACCACTTCATCAGTCCCTCCTCTTCTTCCCTGGAGCTCTGTCAGAGAGGAAAATCTAAAAGACAGTGCAAGGGATGTTCTCTATTGCCTTTCTCTAAAACTGATCTATTGTATGAAAGACACAAGGTAGTGAAACACAGATTTAGTCTAGGAAGCAGTGTCTACGAAAGCCATTGGACAGAGGAAGCAAGGCGTTTAACCTCTACAAATCATAGAAACAGTATATATGTATCTAAGTATTACAAATAAAAAAAGATAACATTACTTTGCACTTCTTATTAAGACATAGGAAAATACTCGTGGGCATATATTTTAAATGTAACAGAAATCATACTTTGAATAAAGTTTGCAGCTTTGCTTTACAATTCCATAAAAACCTCCAGCAGACTATGAGGGAAACAGAAGTTTATTTCAGGCCTATATCTAAATCTATAAAAGTTTAGTTTGACACTTATTGAACAAAATCATATGACAAATCTAGTAAATTTTAGCTATGAGTTTTTGTCAGGATATATGCATGAATTTAATCAACTGTATTATAGGACATAATGCATTTCACATTATATGCTGTAACTGCAGAGCTTACAATAGATTCTGATTGTGAGAGAAAGGAAAATTTTGAAAATAATGAAAGTTTTGAAACTGCTTCATAAGTGAAATCATACTGTAAGAAAAAGTTATTTATATGACATTTTAAAAACAGCAGGCATAGAGTGTACACATAAATTCTGGTCGTGTTTATGTTGATTTCCTCAGTGAAATCCAATATCACAATCACATCATCAAATAATGAGATTCAAGAAAGCATTATTGTTCAAACAGGAGCTCAGTAGGATCAAAATAAATGTAAAAGAGTGCAGCTATTGTTTTCCAATAATAGCAAGAATGTAACAAATAACCTTGGCAGAGGGACAGAATAATATGCTTTATAAATGTTTTAATTTAAAATAATAAAAAGCCTTTCCTATTACTTTTAAAATGCAATATCATACTTGAAAATCACAGTGGTAACTTGAACCAGTTTACAAAAGGAACAGTATCTTATGAGCTTAACACAGGAGGAGTTGGAGGGCAGTCTGAGTCTTTCAGTACTGCAACTTGTTTTCAAAGGAAGATGCCAATTTCATACTTTACCATTTGCAGAAGCTGTTTAAGTGGGTGTTCTATTTATATGCAAAAATATAGTTACTGTCAGTGGAATGAAGAAAATCTAGTTTTATTACAATGTTATTGGAGGAAAAAGCAAAACAAAGTTCATAGAAAAATCTTACTTCTTGTTAATACTTTTTATATGCACTCTGCACTGCAAGAGCTGGATGGACTACTAATTTTTATATTGAGTTTTTCTATCCGTGTATCTACAATAACTAAAATATATAATTTAAGGGGTAATAATAGACTCCAAAATATAGTAAGTATGAAGAATTATTTATTTATATTATATCATGGGCTGGTCCATGGGTTTTCTTTTTTTAAATTAGGAATTAGAATTTTCAACTTGTTGCTGGATTCTTCATATGCTCTGTGGCTAAAACATTCACTGTAGCTTTACTAAAATAGAAAGCGTATTTCAAAGACTTCTTAAAGTACAATGAACAACCAAAGCAATGAAAAAAAATAGATAACTTTTCCTATCACAGATTATTTCCTTGAGAAATTTATTTTTTATAACTATTTACATATAAATATGAGTTTATTATACATTCTGTGTTTAGTGACCATGTCACCAATGCTGTAATTATTCAAAATATTATCACATAAATAAAAAATAGCACATTTAATACTTAAATATATATATGTAGTATGCACATAAAAGCTTTACTAATAATAGAAGTATATAATATCAATGTTTATGAGGCTTTTAGTTTTGAATGTATAAGTTAAGAAAGTAAAATTTTTATATTGTATTAAGTTCATTTATAATTAACTAATATGGACTTTATCAAAATATTGTTTAATTTATCAAATCGAACCACTAATCATTAATTTCATCAGTTACTAACGGAAACAGTATATTTCTAAATGAAAATGAGAAAAAGGAAAAGAAAAAAAAAGAAAAAGATAGTAAGAGAGATACATCCTTAAAAAGTGGTGTTAGTGGCCACACTCCTCCCTAGTTGAATGTTGGCCTGACGTCATAATTAAATTAAACCCTTCTTTAAAACTCCATGTGGTTAAGTGAGTGGTCTCTCCACTGCAACTTTACAAGAATTTGAGAGGGACTCCAGGCCCTAATATAACATCTTGGGGACTCATCTGGGATTCCCGAAAGACAAGCTGAGGGACTAGAGACATTCGAGTACTTTCACTTTGGTTCTGGTTAAGCTAGAGCTTCTAGTCTAGGGCGCCTGGTTAGGAGAAACAGGACACAGTATTGCTCCTCGAGCACAAAGATGGGGGAAGCCTCACCTCTCCACTGGTAGAGTGTGAACAGGACGTTCACCTCAGCAACTTGGAGCACCAGCGAGGGGTCCAGGTTTTTGGTTCCAGGACCAACAGGGGCTCAGCTCAGTGCACACAGCTTTTCTTTTCTTCCTGTCCACGTAGTCTTTGGTTTTTCCTTTGTTCTGTTGTCTGTTGCTTTGACTTTCATTCTCTGAGACTGCCTTCATTTTCATTCTACTCCTTTGTCACTGGTCCTTGACCATTTTAAGGATTTCAGGAAGGCTACCAGATGGTCTGGACAAATCTCCTCTGCGAGACTCTGGACACCATGTGAATTGGAACAGCCAACTTTCTTGGAGGTTGGATGGCTATCAGAAGGTTCTTTTGATAAACAGCGTGTTAATGAGTTTTTCAGGTTCTTCTTGGAGAGCATGGGCATCCACACCAATAGCCCTATATCATTGCCTGGCAGGAACTCATCTGCAGTCCTCCCGAGTGGCTGAACTTCTTTCTTCCTCCACCTCAGTGAAGAGTCCTGGTCTCCAGGGCTGCACAGCCCTCAGAGCTATAAGATCTGGAATGGCGGTGGCCTCTTGGCTGGGCCTCTTGGCCCAACTTCCCCTTTGGCTCAGGGGTCCCCAGCTGCCACTGAACCTGACCCCTGCTCTGCTGGAAAAATTAGATACTCCTCTGGGGCCCTGCCCCACCCAAAGACATGTGAGCCTCTGTATCTCCTACTGAAGGCTACAGGAGAAGAAAGGGATACAACTTTTTCCAGATTTATTTTTTTACTTTTTTAAATTTTTATTTACTTATTTATTTTAATTTATTTTTATGTGTATGAATGTACTGTCTGCATGTATGTTTCGCACCCATATTGTGCAATGTCACGGAGGTCAGAAGAGGACATCAGATTCCCCTGGAACTGGAGTCAAAGATGGTTCTCAGACACCATGTGGGTGCTGGGAATGGAACCCAGGTCCTCTGTAAGAGCAGTTGGTGCTCTTAACCACTAGGCCATCTCTCCAGCCCCTTTTTCCAGATTTAAAGGTGGTAACTATGTCTTGTGTTCATGGTAACTGTACTTCTTTGTGTCTAAAATTCTCGTAGTCCTGCTCATCATGTGTCTAAGTTTTCATGTGTGTGTTTGTAATTCAGTCATTCTAATTGTCTCATGTTGGTTCTGACAAACATAGTGGCCACTTCAAGTTTCCATCCTTTATGTGCACAGAATCATTCATTTTGACATGCCAAACTAGATAAACACGTGCAAACTTTAAAATACGGATATTTAAAAATGCATTTAAAGGCCTAAGATTGGGATACGTAGACATCTTTCTATCAAATGCTTCATAAAAGACGGTAATTTTTTATAAGAGATAGCCTCTGAGTTGACTGTTTTTTCTTTGTTGTTGTTGTTGTTGTTGTTGTTGTCTTTTCGTGTGACAGAGTCTCCCTGTAGCCCCAGCTGTCCTGGAACTCACTCAGTAGACCAGGTTGGTCTTGAACTCACAAAGATCCACCTGCCTCTGCCTCCCAAGTGCTAGGATTAAAGGTGTGCACCACCATGCCTGGCCTGAGTTGACTGTTTAAAGATCCTATTTTCTAGTTGACTTTTTGGTTTGTGTTTGCTTTCTACTTTGTTTTTTTGAGACCTCTGTGGGCCATATTCTCTGGGTGGATATATCTCTGGTTTACTATACTAACTTGCCTTTAGGCCTGGGACTGAATTCTTGGACTGGTTTTTGTTCTGGAGGAGGTTGTTTTGCTGCCTCTTGGGCCAGGCGTATTGGCACATACCTTTAATCCCAATCCTTGGGAAGCAGAAGAAGGAAGTTCTTTGTGAGCTCAAGGTCAGCCCATCTGGTCTGCTTTGGTGAGATTCCACCCAGATGCTACAAGGAGACGCTATCTCAAAGGACCAGAGATAAACTTCCTTTTGCTAGCTAGTAAAATTGCATCAGCATTTAGTCTTAGGAACTGGTGGAATTCCTGAGATCTTTAGAGTGTCCATATGTTGACTGTTCATTCTCTGCGAGAGACCAATTTGGGGTCTGGCACCTGGATCAGTCAGGGTGCTGCATAGCTTCTGGGGGTGCATTATAGGAGCTGATCTCCAGGATACTTTGTGCCTGGGAAGCAAAGGGACTTCCCTGGGTCTGTGCCCTCCTTGCTGATCTGGCAGACAGTCCCTCCTGCAGGCTGTATGTTTGTGTTTGTGGAAGAGTTGGTCTCAGAGAACTGGATGAATCAAACTCATGAAAACTGTTCTTCACTCCATGGTTTTAGTCTTCATTGGATGAAGGCAATATATAAAATTATTGTGATCACTTTAAGAAGTAAGAGCAGCCCTCTCACCCCAGGTTCCTTATGTTTTGGTGTGTGTTTGAGACTTTCTAAAACTATGGAACCTCAGTTCAGCTTATATGTAGGAACATATTTGGAGGGTGTAAGTGCCTCAACCCTTCATACATAGTGAAATCTTATTCTGACATGCCTGATCAGAAATATAAATATTTTAATGGTATAACCTGGGTACTCTAGAAATATCTTTGATATTTCTAAGGGTCAATCTGTTTATGAATGTTGTTGTCTCAAGGTATTAAGAAAGGAAAAGAGAAGATAAGAAAAATGTTAGAGATATATAAAAATGGAGATTTTTTTTTAGTAAGGATTCATATGAAGATGATGAGAAAGTCTATGCAAGTGATAAAAGTCTGAGGAGGTTTGTTATGTCAGGTAAAAGGTGAGACTATGTGAATAAGCTTAATTTTCTAAGGTTCTTTCAACTAGTTTAAGAATCAAAATGTATATTTAATGAAGGTTTGCTTAAGAGTGTTCAGTTTTTGCCCAAGCTTTATCTACACATCAAATGTTACTCATAATGGGTTACATATGGCTACTGAAAATTCACTTTATGTTTCTTGCAAGAGTTGCTTTTGATATTTCCTTTGACCTAACCACATAATTTGGTTCAAAAGCTAGGTTCTTTCTTCCTGATCCTGCTGCATTCAGTAGAGAAGAAGACAGTTTTGGATGGGCTTGGTAATCCTTATCAGTTTATTTCCTGTCTTCCAGTATGTGGTAAAACTCCTGTCTTTCTGGGAAAACTGTAAAGTTTTCAGAATAGGGGGCATGAAAAAGAAAGAGATTGTTCCTGTTTGTATTAATTGTAGTGAACAGTTTTCATTTAAAATAAACCTGAAATTGTTTAATTCTATCTCCGTGGTCTATGCCTGATTAAACTATTGTGTTAAGTCCCTCCTTGAGTATTATACAAGTCTGCTTGAATTTTTGTCCAAGTCTTATCTAAATATTATACAGTAATTAAAGGTGTTAGACAGTGTAACATAGCCTTTCTGGATGGATAACAACCACACTTAATGCCCATACCAATTCAGCCTGGGGACTTAAAGAACAACTTTGTTTCTTGGCTCTCAGGTCAACTAAGTTCATGGGGACCATGTTTGGGGGCATCTACTGAAATGTCCTGCAATTGTGAATCACTGGTTCTCCTGGGGAGGGAGGTCTTGGAGATCCACTAACAGGACTCTAGCCAGTGTCCAGTCTATAAAGAGGAAAGTCTCTTCATGCTTCAAAAGGGAAGCCTAGTCCTGCATGATCTGACTTTGTCCTCAAGTGGATGGAACTGGTTAAAGCCAAGAGGAGCCAGAGGCCTCTCCCCCCAAAATCCAAGTGGCCCCTGAGGACCAGATCCTCAAATGACCATGAGATAACAAAAGTTGGTTTATCTGGGCTCACTGTATGGAGCTAAACACCCAAAAGGAAAGTATAACCAAAAGATAAGTAATCATTATATTTCCTTTACAGTCTGAGAGATTGTGCCTCCAAACACTAGATTTTAAGTCATTTAAAATCCTATGAGATCTGTTGTTACCAAATAATAAATTTGCCTCTTTTTTTCAATAATAACAGGTTTTATTTTACTTAATTTTAAAAAAATTATTCCATGTCTGAGTGATGAGGGGTGAAAAAGGAAGTGGGGGCAGGAGGGGGGCTGCAGGAGTTTGTCCTTCACCCCAGCAAGGTGGTCTCTTCTAAAGCCATAGATGGGCACATTGAAGAATGGCTATTCCTCTACAGAGTCTGTTCAGTGTAGGAGGAGATGTTGATCTGGTCAGGCAGCTCACTGATGTTGACCTCAAAGCGGTGCTGCACATCATTGAAGGTGTTGGCATCGCTCTGGTCTGAGACAAATGTGATGGAAAAGCCCTTGGTGCCAAAGTGGCCTGCTCTGGCCACTCGGTGCAGATAGGTGTCAGAGTCCTGGGGCATGTCATAATTGAAGGCAATGTTCATACACTCAATGTCCATACCTTGACCAAACAGGTCAGTACCCACAAGAATTCACCCCTGGAAAACTTTGAATTGATGATAGTGAGAAAGCCTTTCCTCCTGGGCCATGGCACAGTGGATAGCAATGGCTGGGAAGTTCTGCTCCACTAAGAGCTGGGCCAGGGTTTTGCAGTGCTGCACAGACCTCACAAAGATCAGCACCTGGTTCAACTCCAGGGCATGGAGAATGTCAAAGAGCTTCCCGTTCTTCTCATGGTCCTTCAGTTTCACATAGTATTGCTGCAACCCTTGCAGAGTCAACTTGGTCTCATCATCCTCGAGGACTTCCCAGGTGCTCTTAATGTCACTCAGTAACCCAGGAAGTCTTGTTTGGTCTCAGGTAGCCCATGCTGGTCTAGAAGTGCCTGTGTATCCAAGAGTAGATTTCACCTCTTGATCCAGAGAGTCACCTCCGATGTGCTGGGATCACCTCAGTGAGCCACCACTCCACACCCCACATCATTTCAAGCATGTAGACCCAGAGAAGGTTATCCTGAAAGTATCCTGGAGAGGAGTTTCCCAGCAAGGTCTGCAGAGTCACCACTTTCTATTTAAGCAACTATCTAAGGGGAAACTCACACCGTGACTATGAAAATTTCCTGGAAAGCAGATCCTGAGTAGTCACTATGGCCAAATGAACAAAGAGAGAAGCCCAGTAATGGATGCTTCAGAACCCCTGTTCAGAAATTCTAATGGACTTTTAAATTGGACATTTAATTCATGCTGTTCCTCTCCTGGTTCCCTGCCTAGAAATGGACTTAGCTACTCTTGCCTTCATAGGCACTGGTCAAAGATTTTGCTCTTTCTGTAACTATAATATTGAGGGTCTTTTACATAGACCCACTGAGCAGAGGTACCCCAGTCTCCACACCCTATGCCCTTTTTCAGCATGGAAGAAGTCACAGTGGGGGGCATCCCAACTCCCTCTTGACAATTGGGGAAATTTCTTCAGAGGGTAGTGTGGTACAAGTAGGAGCTAAAAATTGGCTAGTCAGTTTAGGGTCAAGACCCCCTGTGCTAGTTTTCTCTTCAATTGCTGTGACAAAATACACTGACCACTACCAACTTGGGGAGGAAAGGTTTTATTCAGCTCACATCTCCTGGGTCACAGTTCATCATTCAGTGAGCCCAAGGCAGGAACCTGGAGGCAGGAGCTGAGGCACAGGCCATGGAGGAATGCTTGTTACTGAATTGCTCCTCTGGCCCATGCCCAGTCTGCTTTTTTTCTTTTTTTTTTTTTTTTTTTTTTTTTTTTTTTTTTTTTTTTTTTTTTTTGGTCTTTTCGAGACAGGGTCTCCCTGTAGTCCCAGCTGTCCTGGAACTCACTCTGTAGACCAGGATCTTGAACTCACAAAGATCCGCCTGCCTCTGCCTCCCAAGTGCTAGGATTAAAGACGTGCACCACCACATCCGGCCAGTCTGCTTTCTTATACCACACACAACAACCTCCCTAGGGGTGGCACCACCCATAGTGGGCTGGGCCCTCCTACATTGCTCAACAATCAAGACAATATGCCACAGATGTGGCCACAGGCCAGTTCAATGGAACCAATTCCCCAAAGGAGGCTCCCTCAACCCAGGTATGTCAAGTTGACACTAGAGCTATCTAGCACACCCCCTAAGGAGCCAGTTTCTTTCTCAGCTAGCTGAGGAATTCCTGGATCTGCCAGTGGAGTTATCTTTCTGGTTGCTCTGACCTGTGGCCCATACATCCTTAACTCATTTGTCAGATTTTTTGACCAGAAAGTAAATTCCATTAAAGTCATGGTGCTAAGGATCCAATAAAACCCCCCAGGTGGTGATCATTACATCTTGGAAACACCAACTGTGGTTGACTCTTGTGAACTTCCTTCAAGGATTTGAAGGTGACATAAAAACTCAGGGACAGTGTTCTCAGATACCATTAAGCCTTTTCTCCTTTGTCATTCTAGGGATGATTGGTTTGCTTGCTTCACATGTTTCCCCTTGATTGGTAACTTTAATTGTGATGCTAAACTCTGATTGGCTGTTGTACTTATAAATTACCCTATATATCACACCTCATGGCCACACTCCTCCTGAGTTGAGTCTTGGCCCAGCGTCATAAATAAATTAAACCCTCCTATAAAACTCCAAAAAGTGGTGTTAATATTATAGTGAAATAAAAATCGACTATCTGATTCCTTCACCCTGAAATAATATTTATGCTTATTAATCCATAAAGTTATTCCAAAAAATAAATTTCTTGAGGAAATAATTGAGTACAGAATTGTATAGTATTGACAGCTTTTGGTAATCACATCCAAGCAAAGAGCATATTGTTTTTCAAAATATAGAGGGAGACAAGAAGGCTGTGAGGAGAAATTATGCTGTGAAAATAACTTAAAAAGTTTGTCTTTGTCCCCTGCAGTCTGAGAAGCTCCATTTTCTCCCCATACTCAGACCCCCTTCTACCCTTGGAGGGAGGCCCATTACTGACCTTCTGCCTAATATCTCTAGCTTTCTGATACCCTGAACACAGACCTACTCAATTCTGGTGCTTCTTTAGATCCGCCATGTCTGTCCATACCTGCTCCTTGCCCTTGGCTCCCTTATCTACCTGCCACAGATCTACCTACTCTCCTGGTAAGTCAGATCACAAACAGGGAGTTAATTTCCCTGTAGTCTTAGCAGCTGCAGCCTCTACCAACACTCTGTCCCTCTTCCAGCCTTGCATGAGGCCCACTCCTATTCTCCTCCCTTAGATCTCTGGGCTAACTTCCTAGACCAGACTAGCTTAATCCTCCAGCATAATTTGTTAGACAATCCACAGGTTGTTGCCACCCCTATCTTCCCCTTGTCCTCCTGATCTGCCTGCCACAGAACTGTTTACCTTCTTAGAGTGCAGGCAACACAGAGTCCTACACAGGACCAACAGCTTAAACAGACCCATAATATATGAAGAAATAGAAGATGTAATAAGAAACCTCCCAACGAAAAAAGCCCAGGCCCAGATGGATTCACAGCAGAATTCTACCAGATGTTCAAGGAGATATACAACCAATACTTCTTAAGAAATTCAGAAAGATAGAAACAGAGGGAAAACTGACAAACTTCGTCTGTGAAGCCAGTATCACTCTAATACCAAATCAAGTAAAAGACATAGCATTAAAGAAACTATAGGAGCATATCCTTAATGAATACAGATGCAAAGATTCTCAACAAAATACAAACTGCATACAGATACATATCACAAAGACCATCCAACATGATGAAGTCCACTTTATTCCAGAGACGCAGTTCTATATGCATAAGACAATACATGTAACAAGTCATATAAATGGACCTCAGCAAAAATCACATGGTCATATCAATAAATGCAGAAAAGGACTTTGACAAAAAGTAATATGCATTCATGCTAAAAGTCCTAGGAAGAATTGGATTGGATAGAACCTAACTCAACATAATTAAAACAATATCCAACAAACCCACAGCCAGCATCTCTTTAAATGGAGAAAAATTGGAAGCATTCCCATTAAAATCAGGAAACAGACAATGCTGTCCATTGTCTCCATTCCTTTTCAATATATAGTATTGAAACTCTTGCTAGAGCAATAAGACAAGAGCAGAAATGAGTATCAATTGGCAAATAAAGAGATCAAATTATCACTATTTGCAGATAATAATATACATAATATACATATCCCAAAAATTCTACAAGAAAACTCTTAGAAATGATCAATATTTTCAGTAAGTTGACAGATTTCAGAATAAAATTAAACAAACAATAACCTTTCTATATACCCATATTAAGCAATCAGGGAAAACAATTCATGGAAACCCTCCCATTCATGATAGACTCAGCAAAAATAAGATGTCTAGGAATAAACCTAATCAAAAACATTAAATATTTCTACAATGAGCTACATATCTGACAAAAAATTAATATCCATAATATACAAAAAACTCAAAAAGCAAGTAATCAAGACAATAACAATCCAATAAAAAGATGGCCTAAGGACAAGAAAAGAGTTCTCAAAGAAATTAATAAAATTGGCTAAGAAACCCCTTAAAAAGTGCTCAACATCCTTAGTAAGTAGAGAAATGCAGATCAAAACCAATCTAAAATCCCTGCTTATACTAGTCAGACTGGTTAAGATCAATGGAACAAAATACACTAAATGCTGATGAGAATGTGGAGAAAAAAGAATGCTCATTCACTGTTGATGAGGATCCAAACTAGAGCAACTACTATGGAAAGCAATAGGGAGAACTATGAGAAAACTAAAAATGGCTTTACTATATGATCTGGTTATACCACTCCTTGTCAGATACACTATAGAGATACCTGTACATCCATGTTTGTTGCTGCTCTTTTCATAATAGTTAAGAAATAGAAGCAACCTAAATGTTCCTCAACCAATGAGTAGATAATGAAAATGTGGTATTTTTACACAATGGAATTTTAATCAGTGGTAAGAAAAGATGAAATTTTCATGTAAATAGATGGAACAAGATATTGTTCTACTAAGAGAAGTAACACAGACTTGGAAAAGAAAATGACACATGTTCTCCCTCATTTGAAGATTGTAGCCTCAATCCCTTACATGTGAGTATATATTCTCATGTAACAATAGGAGCCTGGAAAATGGAAAGGAAACATGGAGGTTGAGGGAGTGGATGGAAAATGTCAGACTGTTGTGCTGGGACAGAAGGAGGGAGGTACATGCAGGGAACAAAGGGGATGGAAGAGAGAACTCAGGAGAGGGGGCATGGTGGAAGGCTGACAATAGTGGGGAGGGTAGAAAAATGGGGGTACTTGGACTGGGAAAGTGGAGAAGAGAG
This sequence comes from Rhizomys pruinosus, assembly GCA_009823505.1. NCBI lineage: Eukaryota > Metazoa > Chordata > Mammalia > Rodentia > Spalacidae > Rhizomys > Rhizomys pruinosus. The sequence continues at coordinate 4,015,689 of VZQC01005209.1, forward strand.
CTGATGAATGAAGCTTGGGTGGCATGGGATGCCAAAGGGAAATGTTTTTGGTCTTGAACACCTGAGAAATACACATAAATTATCTGAATATTAGTGCATATATGGGGGGAGGTTGTATGGCAACAGTGCTAGACAGGAGAATCCTCCCTTCAAAGTGTTGGTCAGAGTAGTCTAAGAGATTCCCAAATTAACACAGGCTATTGTCACAGCCCTCAATGACATCCCAGAACTTGAAGGTAAGACCTTACTTCTGGGAAGGTGAGACATACTTCAGATCCAGGATTTGGAGCAGTGGAGTTAGAACTGACCTTTAAGCTTCTTCCCTGAAGACAAACACTCTTAGTTCATGAGTATATTGTGCAAACTGCTAGGGAGAAATCAATCAACAGTTCAACCCAGGTATAAAGCCTCATATCCACCACACCTCCAACATAAAAATTCCTCTACTGGTGGAGTAATGACACTGTTTTCTGGGGGCACTCAAGAGCTATCTAATTGGAGTTAAAGCCCTCTCAATTGGAGGGAGCTCATGGGTGGCACTGTTAATACAGACAAATACACATGGTTAGAGAGGTCATAGATCCTAGAGAAAACACTATATCTGTCATATCTCTAGACAAATGAAATTTCTTACTGTATGATTAATTTAAATCCTTATATTTATAGACAAGTACACTTTACACCACTTGTCAAAGAAGTTTCTTTTTACAAGAGGTAGATACTATTACAGAGTTCTACAACTGGTTACATGTAGAAAATATATATCTGAGAGATGTCCAGCCCTATGTGACATATCTACAGTGGAACATCTACATGGGAGGCTTAAATGACATAGGTGAACAGGGCATAGAGAGAATACTAATACATAGCTCAACTCTTTCATTGAATATTCTTCATACAACAGAATTAGATCCTTACAGAAGGTCATGACTGTCTAAGTTTTAGGCAACAACAGACTTTAGATTGTGTGACCCTGGATAGGATTCCTATAGTAAATTTTACCTACCCACATCTCAGGGACAATTTCAGAAGTGGGGCACTATGATTATAAGAGCAGATTGTAAGAGCCAGGGTTGGTGCATGAACATAAGGAAACGGGCTTTCAGGTCTCTGGGAAATTCCCACTATGAACTTGTAAAAATGATGACAGCATGCAGAAGACATCTGCCAATTCAATTAGATAAAAACTCAGCATAGAACAAGGGAAATACTCAGCAGACTGAAACCTAGTTGAAGATCTATTCGCAACTGACTATCACAAGGTGAGGGAGAATAAATCGTCTTTAAGGGAGTGGCTTTAGATAGGCTGACAAGACTCTAGTACAAATACCTGAACCCTAGTTGGGGATATATGAACTGTGGATGCTGGGGAGCATGAAATTGGATTAATACCTATTATATGAAACACATGAAACTCATTAAAACATTTAAAAATTTCATATTGAAATAATTTAAAAATTAAATCATTCTGTGATGAGAATCTCAAGTCCTTAAAGTATGTTGTTTTTCTATAAGCTAAGATGGTAGATGTGGTGGTTTGAATGAGAATGTCCCCCATAGGATTTAAGTATTCAGACATTTTGTCTCCAGTTGGTGGCGCTGTTTGGTGATGTCTTAGAAGGCGTGGCCCTGAAGGAGGAAGCATGTCATTGGGGGCAGACTTAGAGAGCTTAACAAGGCTTTCTAGTCTCCAGAAGCTCTCTCTTAACTTCCTGAAGTTGCGAGATGTGAACCTCGGCTTTCTGCTCCAGCTCTGGCCACCATGCCTCCCACCACAATGGACTCTAATTCCCTGGAACCTTCAATTGTAAGCTCAAATAAACTCTTCCTTTTTTAAGTTCCCTTGGTCATGGTGGTTTTATCACAGCAAATTAGTCACAGAAAGGTGACTAATACAGTAGGCATATAACATTTTATATCATTTAATGGTTCAAGGAAACATTTTCAAAGTATGATTATTTTTTAAGAAAGTATGATTAATTCCCATTAGTGTACAGATCTAATAGGATGTTGTTCACAGTGTTTTATGCTTGCTGTTCACCAGCCTCACAGTTGCGACTGTCCGCTACAAACTCTCTCTGGACTAACACACAACACACAACACACACACACACACACACACACAGAAACAGAAACTCACACACACCCAGACTCACACAGACATTTAGCAGGGGCCTCACAATATGTTCATCCACCTCTTTTAACATGGACACTCTTGTCTATGTTATATAGTTTCATTTTTTGTCTTTTCATGGACCATGGTGCTATGATGACCAGGAATAAGCATTGTGGCCTGAAAGTAGCTTTCTGAATCATAAATTTATGAAACAAGAAAGCAATGGCTCATGTGTTATTTTATAGTAAAAGACATGGTGAAACTGTTATGGGAAACTGCGTTCAAACCAAAACATTACTCTTCTTTCTTTTCTCCTCTACATCACTTGCACTATTTCTCTTCATTACACATTCCATATACACTGACTAATATTTTATTCTATAGTACTACACACATTTTAAAATCACAAATTGTTTTAGAATATTAAAATTCAAAGGAAAAGTATTACAACAAATTTACAATTAACTATTGTTGAGGGAAAATTAATGTAATTCTGTAATGAATTATTGAGGTTAGAAGTACTCTGAGAACTCACATAACTCGCTTTTATTTATTTATTTATTTATTTTTTATGTGTATGAATGTGTACTGTCTGCATGTAGGTCTGTGCACCCGTGTCGTGCAATGCCGCGGAGGTCAGAAGAGGGTCTCGGATTCCCCTGGAACTGGAGTTCTCCTGGAATTGGAGTTACAGACAGTTTTCAGCAGCCATGTGGGTGCTGGGGATTGAACCCGGGTCCTCTGCAAGAGCAGTCGGTGCTCTTAACCGCTAGGCCATCCCTCCAGCGCCATAACTCGCTTTTAATTGAAACCTTTTTATTGACTTTTCATCTGACAATTTCATATATTTGTTTATATATATTCTGATTATTTTCTCCCCCTGCCTTTCTTATCATCCTCTCATCACTATGAACTCTTTGCCCATCATCATTATAAAGAAAAACATGGAATTTTTTCATAACTTCATATTGTCAAACTTTTGGAAGCAGGGTTTTCAGTTCTTTACCAGAAAAGATGCTGTATTAACTCATATTGATTCCATACTACCTCATCTATATGTATGATGATGATATATCCATTTATGTTTATAGACAAAAGTGTATTTTTCATTATCCCACTGCATAATTTATTTGCTTTCTTCAGATTACATGCACTTTCAGAAGCCCAAGTGTTTTCTAACTTTTCCATCAATGTGTCTATTCTTCTAGTATACTAATAAACTTTAAATGGTTAATAATGTATTGTATTCATTCTGAAAAATATATTTAATTATCAATCATGATATTAAAAAATTTGATTTGTTTGGATATTTGTTCTCCATTCCCTTAATCTTCTTAAAGCACTGCTTTTACACACGTAATTTAAACAGTCACCATACAATCATGTATCACTTTCAAGAGATTTATATCTCTGAAAAAAAAAGAACAGGCAATCAATAGTTCTGAAGTTTTGAAAGGTAAAGTGATTTAGATTTATGAAGACTAAACTCCAAGAAATGTAGAACTTTAAATTTATGATTAACAGTTAAAAAGTTTCAATAAAAATTTAACCTATTTATGGTAGAAGTAAAATGAATACAGATTGGCTAAAGTTACTGATGAGCTTAAATAAAAATACTCCTGATGAAACACCTTGGATAACTGGAATTGTGGGATGATCAGCTCACTTCTAACTGTCAGGTCGACAACAACCAGGTGTTTTTTTTAATTTTTAGGTTACCACAGATAAGATATTAAAAGAAAAAGGAGACAATTCTTAAATGGATGGAATTCACTAAGTGTTTAGGTTTAAGCAGAAAGTGATCAAAAACACCTAGAAAAAAAGACGAAAGTTTTGGTTCCAGTCAAGCCATAAATTCATATTTTCTTGATCAGATTTATCTTCAGGTGCTTTTTGCTACTATAAACATAAGTAGACAACACACACACACACACACACACACACACACAAGCTCTGACACACACACACACACAAGCACTGAATTAAAATTTTATCATAGTTATTGTAATTCTGTAAGCAAATCTGGATTTTACACAATAGTTTGAATTTCAATGAAAAATTCCCTAATGTTCAAATGAGGTTCATATTCTGGTACAGAAAATAAGAAACATTATGTTTGAAATCAATATACATTTTTTATCTCTCTACATAGTCTAATCATAATTCATGCTTCCTCCAACTTAAGTGTTTACTCTTTTCACAATATGACTACCTCCCAAAGAACAGTTATGTTCTGCTTTCTCACTCATAGGATAAACATCATCAAAAGATATGGTTCTATTCCTACCTTCCATGGGTAGTCCAAAATTTTGGTCTCTGTCGATTTCTGTTTATAAGCATGTAGACTGGTATTCATTATATCAGGTGAGGAAAAGAGTGTCGTGAGAACTATATGATGCACAAATTGGAATTAAGCAAAGAAAATAAAATTATAATAAAATGCAAGTATTTTAACTATGTTGTCAATTAAGCACAGCTACATTATTTCTTTATCTCTCAAGGTAAATCTTTACTAGGCATGTTAGTCTCTAAAGCCATGTGTATGAACTCAATCTCTGTTTGTAAGTGAAAATTTGTTTTCAAATATATTTATAAATTTCCATAATGCAAATTTACAATTTGATAACTAACTTGATTATATTAACATTCAATTATTCTAAATAACAGAAATTCAGGGTAGAAGGTTTAGGTACAGTTATGTTAGATACAATTATTTTGATCATGAGTGATAAAAATAGCATATGAATTTTATTTATTTTTTATTTTATTTATTTATTTTTTTGTCTTTTTTGAGTCCAGTGTCTATAAGATTTTTTTGTCCAGTGTCTATAAGATTATCTGCCAAAATCTTAAAGAAAGAGGCAATTGCTTATTTATCTCCACAAAAAGGATAAAGTATCTCATGGGATGAGTGATAGTAACCAGGGAGGTAAATGGGTTGTCAAACTCTGCCATATTATCACTGAGGATTTCCCCCATGAAAATGACAGGGGGAATGTGTGATGGCCTTAGACTAAAGTGATAGTGGAACAGAAATAGAAAAGGCTAATCATCTGTATACATTGAAGTTGATGCATTCCACAGTGTGTGAAGGTGAGCTACCTTATAGGTCCCAACGATTTGTATTGTTTCAGACACAGAATGTTAAAGATGGCACATCTGTGTGTTGTGTCAGAAGAGAGTGATCATTATTTTTCTAAAAAAAGAATATTAATGCTAATCTTCTTCTTAAGTAAGCCTCAGAAAAAGAGGCAGGGCTGCACCAAGTCCCCAAATGGCTCTCCAAGATGAAGATAGCCAGATCACCAACTTAAACAGAAAGTGCTATTGCCTTAGCTTCTGTCAGAAGAAGGAAGGTATTGAAAATCCAGGAAAATGAGCAAACAGCTGTAATATAAAGATCTGTGCAGTATGACTCATAAGAATTGATCTGTTAGTAATTTTTCAAATTAGTCATGGATTTATTACTTACAAACTTTACTTAAAGTAGAACGAACTCATAATAAATAAGTGTAAGAAAACACTAAAATATGCCTCAAAAATAATGCTATCATGTGTACTGGAGGGAAGTACTGCAATGTGCAGAAAGCATATTTTCATGTGGAGATGAGTATGTTTGTTGATTCCACCTAAATTATTTAGAATTGTAAGGCCTTTTTAAAAAAGAAACACATAAAGCTTTATAATAGACTGAAAATTAGAATGTTAATCCACTCTTATGGAAATCTTCAGCTTTGTTAGGTGTCTTCCAGGGTCAATCCTTAGGAAGAGTGGAGGAGTTAGTGCCTCAAAGGCAATGTACATGCAGATAGAATGTTCCTTTTCACCAATGCCCAGGAATGTATTCAATTGTCCTGTTCCTTCCTATGTAGTGACTTTTAGTATGTGTTCTATAAATGTTTATAATGATAAAATTAAAGACAAACATAAATGTTAAAAGTAGAGAGAATAAATATTCTACAGCAAAGTATTCATTTTTATGTTAGCTGTTTATAAATCATACTAGATAGCCTAGTCTTTCAAAGTTAATTATGAGCATAGATTCCAGTAAACAGGGAAGAAGTAAGTGCAGTTATGTTCATTTCTTGAGTAAGCTCTTAACAACAGCCAACAGTGAAATGCCTGTTAGAAATAAATGTAAAAATTATCCTTCAAACTAAACTCTGATACTACAAGTCTAATAGAACTGATAAAAACACAAGTGCTAATCCATTACGTACAGGGAAAGAAATGATTGAAAAAGGGCTTGGGAAACAAGGACTGACTACATAGAGCTTGCTCTGCATGCACAGTCTGCACTGAGTAAAACATGGATAACTGCTTTTCAGGTAACTGAGTGTATTTTTTATCCTTTTTGCTCCTATTTCTGCTTTTTAAGTATTCATTTGCCCCCATAATTAATATAAAGTAGACATTGTCTTTAGTAGATATGAAAGACAGAAATATGGTGCATTCTGAGCTCTGAAGTTCAGAATGAGATTTGAATAGGTCAGTGAAACAACGAAGGCATACATTGTGTAGGCAACGCATTGCCTCCATGGTTTTGCAGTATGAAAAGAACTGAAGACTACAATAAAACACAGTAATTTCTCCAAAAAATGCTTATGAAAAGAAGCCTGATACATGAAGAATTTTTCCTTCAGATAAGGCATCATAATGTTTTTTTTTTTTTTTTTTTTTACCACACATCAGAAAACTGGCTACAGCTTGTGTTCTTCTACTTAGCTGTATATAAACATCAGAAAAAAAGATCATGCATAGGAAATATAAAATTTTTCATTTATCTATTTTTTAAGTGTAGATACTAACTATGTAAATATCTTTAGTTTCTTGGAGGGGTGAGTATCAACAAAATATATTTTAGTTAGGAATGATGATGCACACCTATAATTCCAGCATTTGGAAAGCAGAGGCAAGAGGATTATTGCAAGTTAAGCCAGCCTGGGTCTCCATATTAAGTTCCAGTCCATGAAGGCCTGTATAGAAAATCTTTTCTCAAAAAACATACAAACAAAATTATCTATCTATAGAACCTTTTAATCTTCATATGTGGAAGTTCTATGCTGAACATTACAAAAGAAAGGGACATGTTTCTTTGACTAATCTTTTTTTATGTGTATGAGTGTAATGTCTGCATGTAGGTTGGTGTACCTGTGTTGTGCAATGCCACGGAGGTCAGAAGAGGGCATCAGATTCCCCTGGAACTGGAGTTAAAGACAGTTCTTAGCCTCCATGAGGGTGCTGGGAATCAAACCAGGGTCCTCTGCAAGAGCAGTTGGCACTCTTAACCACTGAACTATCTCTCCAGCCCTGACTAAATTTTTATAGATTTAATATCACATACTTAAAATTAAGCTACAAGGCAAATAGGTTAGAATTAACTGTTTCAAACATATCTGGACAAAGTTATACTAGAGTTTATAAAATAATTTTTATTTTAATTAAGAAGGAAAATTGTCATATGAAATTAAAGGTAGAAAATATGACAAATTTCTGGGTCAAAGAAGAGATTTAAATGTCTACTAAGCCATTTTCAGTCTTTAATCCTTTTGAATTAAGAAATGTAAAACAATATATGTATGCACTGGAAGAATGTATAGCAAATCCATATGTGATTTCACATAGTTATAAAAATTTAGAAAGCAATTTTATAATATTTAAAGAGTTTATAAACAAACAACCCCTTCCACATGGAAATTTATAAACAAACAACCCCTTCCACATGGAAATTGTCCTTCAATGATTCTATCCTAAATGTATAATACAAAGTAATTTGTAAAATTATCTGTAGAGGTAACCCCAACTACACAGGCACCTTCTGCATTTTACCTTTAGTAGATTGGGTTGTGTCTGCTTTTAATCCTGGCCAGCCTTGTGTGGTAGCCAGAATCATATCCACCTGGAGCCATCTCTGCATTTCCTGGAATATCTTAGGTTGCTTGGCTGGGACTCCAGAGTAGTTTAGTGAGGCAGCCAAAACCATGAAACCATCTAAACTCACATAGGCCTAGCCCATGTTGCTTAGATTGCACACCAGACTAATCTGATGAGGTACCCAGCTTTTTTCACACTCTACTACTATCTCCACACTTATAGGCATAGCTGTGATTACCCAGCAATGACAAAACTAGCCTGGAATCACCCCTGTGATTCCAATCAAGAATCAATACTGAACTTCTTGGGCCTATGCTCTTTCCTGTTGCTACTGCTGGAGAACACCCAACTGTCCTGCTGAGTTAACCAGATCCTGCCCATCAGGTCACCATTTACATGCTTTGGGAAAAGCCCACTCTCAGCTTTAGCATGGCTTTTATCAACTTAGCTTACCTTGTCAGAACCTGCCCACCTGATCCCCTTAGCTCAGAATTGGTCCTAGGCCACTTCATCTTAATGGAGAGCTTTCACCTAGCTGGAATCATCTGGTACCTTCAATAAAATAAAAAGTGATAACCTGAAGCACACAGAAAAATTAACTATGTATACTTGATCAGAAAGTAAACAAGCCACATCGACAATGAAAAAGAACCAAATTTTAGTGTAAGGAATGAGACTCACAATCAATAAAACAAATCCATAAGCTAAGCAAAGGTCACAGTGCAAAAAATGATAACATGAAAAACTGAGATAATATATACTCCCCAATTTGTGTCAGTGCCATAAAAGTGCTCTGCAATGAAAATAACCTAAAGAAAGGCTAGAACACACTGAATTTAAAAATAACAACCATAACCATGATGAAAGAATTCAATGACTTTATAGAACATACGGATAGCTCAGAAAAATCAAAGAGGGTAGGAATAAGCTCCTTAATGAAGCTCAAAAAATATAAATATAAATGTATGACTGAATGAAATGACCAAGACAATTAACGATTTGAAAAGTGAATTCATGAAAGATACAGAGGTTTTAAAGTTAACTCATGCTTAAATGAAAATGGATTTGAAAAATCAAAAGGTGAATTTGAAAGGAAAGGTGAGTCTGACTAGCAGAATGAATTTAATGGAAAAGAGAATATCAAGAAAGGGCAATAAAGAGGAAAACATGAAAAAACCAAACCTGGGCATAATAGAAATAGAAGAAATGGCAGATCTTCAACGTGATCATTGAAGAAAATTTCCCTAAATTAAGGAAAGATATGCCCAAAAAGATACTAGCAGTACACACACCACCAAAAACATAGGACCAGAACAGAAATCTGAAAGGTTTGTAAATATAACAAACCAAATTCAAATCCACTTGGCAGGAAAAAAATAATAAAAATTACAACATAAACCATGAAAAAATAAATAAAAATAATTCAAAAGTCCAAGAGTAGATTCTTTGAAGAAATAAAGAAGTGAAATGGGCACCTTGCTTCATGTAATCAAAAGAAAGTGCAAAACCAGATAAACCACATCAGATGAATTTCAAGAGACAACAAAGAAATCCAGAACTTTATAAAGGAATATTTAAGAAAACATTATGTTAGAACACCTAAAACACATGGATGACATTGTAGATTCAGTCAAATTAACAAAGATAAGTCACGAAGAGCCAAACAGCTTAATGGTGAGGGAAATGCAATACAAACCTCTTAACTAAAAAAAAAAAAAAATCCCCAAACCAGATGGAATTACAGTAGAATTATACCTCATCTCCTCATCTTCAGAGACCAATATTGATTAAATTATTCAAAAGATATCAGTGCAGAGATTCTTTCCAAACCCCTTTTACAAAGCCACTATCAGTTGAACATCCAAACCAGTTAAAGACACACCAAAAAGAAGAACAAAGAAGTGTAAGGAGGAGGAGGAGGATGAAGAAACTATAGGCCAATATCTCTGATGGACATGTATGTAAAACTTTTCAATAGAATCTTGTACATACAGGCTTCTATTAAAACAATCATTCACAATAATCTAGTGTGCTTTTTCCTGAGGTACAGGGATAGTTCAACAGACTTAAGACAATAATGATAAATTGATTTAAAGAAAAAAATTTACATAACTATCTCAATAGATGCACGAAAAGCCTCTGACAAAATACATCATGTCTCCAGGATAAAAGGACTGTGGAGAACAGGACAGGGGGGAGCATACCTCAACATAATAAAGGTTAAAAACAAGAAATCTGCAATCAGCATAATTCTAAAGTGTTGAAAAATTCAAAGGAATCCTGAAACATCAGAAATGAAGGTGGAGTCCCCATTATCCCCACTCCTTTTCAACATCATGTTGAATACCTAGCTAGATAAATAAGAGAAAGTAAAGGGTAGAAACAGGAGTGCAGGAAGTGAAATTACCCCCACGTGAAGATGATATATCATATATAAGATACAAAAAATTCCACCAGAAAACTAGAAATGATCAAAACTTTCAAGAAAAAATTGAAAGAATTCAATTTAACAAATGGCTTACAAAACTCGGTAGCCTTTGCAAATAGCAAGAATGTAGAGAAAGAGATCATGGAAAGACTCCCCTTCACAATATCCTATAAAGAAAAATCTATCAATAAACCTAAACAGGACAGTAAAGAAAACCTACAAGAACACTGATTACAAAGAGGAGTAAGACAATTAAAGATAGAAAGACATTCCATGTTCATGGATTGGCAGAATTAATATTTCCAAAATGACTATCATATCAAAAGCAATTTGTAGATGCAATAACAACAAAAATACCAATGACATCCTTCATAGCAACAGAAAAAAAAATCACATGGAAGCACAGAAGATGCAAATTAGCCAATGAATTCTAAGTTAATCAAAGGATGAGGAAGCCCAAAGAGTTAGAGAGAATCTGTGTCTCCTACACATCTCATAGAAGATTAATATCAGTAATATACAAAAACTCAAGCTGTCCCAAGATGTTCTATGTCAGATAACAAGTATATGAAGTACTTTGTTAATCTTTTTAATAAAGAGTATTCTTTTCCAAAAAATTATATATCAAATAATCAAACAAGTATATGACCCAATTTAAAATAGGATGACAAATTTGAACACAGAGTTTGTTAGGTTCATTTTGAGGAGAGACTTGGCACAGACAGGAGAAAATGTCAGGACTCCAATGAAAAAGAAGTTGGGTTTATTTCAGGAATGGTGGATGACCTGCTTGTGTTGGAATTAGGATGACCAGTGTTAGAAAGTCTCCAGAATGGCAGTTTTATCCCCAGACACACAAGGAAGTTAGTCTACAAGGAGCCGGGGTCCTGGAGATGAGGTATTAGACAATAGATGGATCTGTGGCTGGTACCAGTGGAAGCATTTCTAGATAAACTAAAGCTTGTGATGAGTATAAGTAGTAGCCTGATTGCACCACTTTCTTGGAACTTATACCTCAGTTGGCTTCCTGGAAAATCCCTGATTTAGGTGGGATTACAACCTTGCAGAGTTCTCTAAAGAAGAAATAAAAATGGTTCAGAGATTTTTTTTTTTTTTTTTGCTGGTAAAAATCTTTTTTTTTAATTGATGTTTTGTGTATTTCATACATCATTTTCCAATTCAGTTCAGGCATATATCCCCTTCCTTTCCCCTCACCCCACCTCTACCCATCCCAGATCATGCATTCTGCCATAAGTTTTCTGCATCTTTCTCTGCTTTTTTGTTTTGTTTTGTTTTCATTTTTTTTAACAATAAGTGACAACCTGTGAGTACAAGCATCCTTCATGTAAAACCAACCTGCAAGCAGTTGTGCCCAAACCCACACAGCTCATGGGTCCTACCATCCAGCAGGGGGGGGGGGCTTGTATGCTCAATCAAGTTGATCAAATGAGTGTCCAGTCTATACTGCTGCAGCTTCACCATTAACCCCAATCGCAGCCCTTACATTCCACCATGCCCCCTCTTCCGCAGATTGCCCCCTAGGCCTAGAAAAGGGGCACAGGTGGATGAGAAGCAAAACACACTACTTTCTCTGGAGCTGATGTCTTGGTCTCTAGTCAGTTCTGGATGTTTTCTTTCATGGGCTGCCAGCTTGTCCAGCCATAACCTTTTGATCCTACTAATGAAGCACATGCAATTAGATATTTAGGTAGAGATATTTAAAAAAATATTTAATGTACCACCTTGGGTGTAACCTGCCTTGATCTCCAGTGGATGGACACACATGGAAGGAAATTTGAAACACAAACTTGGCTCAACAGGCCTCAACATATTTGACAATGCAGGAAATATGGCAGTGGCTATAAGAAGCATGTAGATAGGAAAGGTCATCTAAATATGATGAAAATACATTGCATGAAATTCACAAACAAAAATTCAATTAATAATAAAAAGTATTCAACATACTTAGCAGTTAAGGAAGTGCTGTGACAGTTTGAAAGAGAATGTCCCCCATAGGCTTCAAGTATTCAGCCATTTTTGTCCCCAGTTGGTGGCACTGTTTTGGGATGTCTTAGAAGGTGTGACCATGCTGAAGAATGTATGTCATTGGGGACAGGCTTAGAGAGTTCAAAAAGCCTTGCAAGTCTCCAGTCACTCTCTCTGTTTCTTGTGCCTGGTTGAAAATGTGAACCTAGACTTTCTGCTTCAGCATCTACCATCATGCCACCAAGAACAATAGATTCTAATTCCCTGAAACCGTCAATTGTAAGCTCAGACTCTTCCTTTCATAATTTTGCTTGCTCACAGAAAAGTGACTAATTCCGTAATTGATACCAGAGAGTGGGTTGCTGGCTGTGAAGAGTCTGACCATGTGGGTGTTTGGAGAAGTGTGAAAGACTTTGGAACTTTGGGCTAAAAAAGCTCTTGACTGCTGTAAGGAGAGCTTAACAGGCCATTTTAGTAGAAACTTGGAAGAAAGCAGTGCTGAGAAAAATGTATTTACAGAGAAAAGCTGTGAATGTGGATGAAGTAGACCACGGTCCATCCCAAACTTGCAGACAAATTCTGGCAATTTCATTTATGTGGTTCTGGTTTAGAGGCATGAAGGATGCAAGAGTGAAGGGGTCATAAGTTCTTTTACACAATTTCAGAGAGCCATCAAGGCCAGGCAGAGTGCAGAAGAGGCATCTCTGCATAAAGAAGGCCCTGATAGGCCTTTACATGAAGCTGTGAAGGTGAAGCCTGTTCAGCAGTAGAGAACTCAAGAATACATTAAACATGCTAGAGCTGTGAGATACTTGCTAAGGAGAGCTTCATACAGGGAGTGGCACCAGCCCAAGAAAGAGATGTATGTTGCACACAAAGCTGGAAGAGCTGAGCCATCTAAGCCCTTTAGATATAAAGTTCCAGAAGTCTCTTGTGATGATGCTACAGCACTTGGTGTTTGCCCTGCTGTTTTTGGTCTTGTTTTGGTACAGTATTTCCTCATTATAACTTTATTGGTACAGTATTTCCTCATTATAACTTTATTCCTCACTTTTGGAATGGGGGGGTGAATTAAGTTACTCTGTATGTTAGGAGTATGTAATTTGTCTTTTAATTTTACAGGAGCTTACAGTTAAGTGATTGACCTGGGTCTCAGAAGAAACTGTAGACTTTTGAATAGTATTGAGACTGGTAAAGACTATGGAGACTTTTAAGATTAGACTAAATGAATTTTGCATTTTATATATTCATGAGCCTATGGGGACAAGGGAGTGGAAAGTGGTGGTTTAAATAAGAATGCACCCCACAGGCTTCAAGTATTTGGATATTTTGTCCCCATTTGGTGGCACTGATTTGGGAAGTCTTAGAAGGTGCAGCCATGATGGAGGAAGTATGTCACTGGGAGCAGGCTTAGAGAGTTCAAAAAGCTTTGCCAATCTCCAGTCACTCTCAGATTCCTGTGCCTGCTTGAAGATATGAACCTATGCTTTATACTCCAGTTCTGGCCACCATGCCTCCCCACAACTATGGACTCTAATTCTTTGAAACCCTCAATCATAAGCTCAAATAAACTATTTTACAAGTTCCCTTGGTCATGGTGGTTTTATCAAAGCAACAGAAAAGTGACTAATACAAATACAAATTCAAATTTCTTCAGGATTTTATCTTATCCATAGGAAAACTACAGATAACTAAAACTGGCAAGAAATTCAGGAAAGAGGAACTTTATTTCTCTTCTGGTAGGAGTGCAAACTTGTTCAGTCACTATGGTAAAATTCTGGGTAATATTCAGAAAACTAAAAATAAATCTATGGAAAGACACAGCTATACCACTCCTTGGCAAAGAACCAAGGGAACTGAAAGCCTACCACAGAGATACTTGCTCATACATATTTCTTGCTGCTCTATTCACAATAGATAGGAAAAAAAAAAAAAAAAAAAAAAACCAACAACAACCAAAACCTTCCAAATTAAATCTCCCTCAACCAACAGCTACTGAAAATGTAGAATACACACATAATGGATTTCTGTTCAGAAGTAAAGAAAATGAAATCAAGAAATTTGCATGTAAATGGTATGAACCAGAAAATATTATACCGAGCTAACCCAGAATAAAAAAAAATGCCACAAATTGTCTCTCATTGGTGAATCATGAGTATATGTCATAAAATATCAATATAATGGAATAAAGTAGAAAGGGCCTATTTGGGAGGGGAAAAGAAGGGAATCTAATGAAGGAGGTAATAGGACACAGTATTTTCAAAGGAAAATGATTTAAAAAGTTAGGGATACCTTAATTGGGGATAAAAATTCCAGTGCCAAAGGAAATATCCCCTTATTTTGTTGGTCAGGATATTCTGAGAGATTCCCAACATAACTCAGTCTAGTGACATATCAATTTGTTGTCACCCAGAACTTGAAGCCAAGACCTTATCACTAAAGACACTACACACTTCCAACATAAGATTTGGAAAATGAGCTTAAACTGATATGTTGCCTCCTTGAAGACTAGCTCTCATGGTAACAGAGAATCTCATCAGTCATCATAAATTCTTTAAATGACTCTGGAATTGAAGATGCACCTGAAGCAAATCTGGAGGGAAAGATGTGAGGGAAGATCAACAGAAAAAAATACAGAAAGTGGAAAGTCTTCCTTTTAAGGTAATGCTTTGTGGACCTTGATTGTGTAATGACTGCCTAATCTAACATTTTAGTCCCCAGGTTGTTCACCATTTTATCTCTCAGAGCAAAGGCTGAAAGTATAGAAATCTGTATCTCTGAGAATAAATATTGATGAGATTATGTCACCAGTGAATTGTACATTTGGCACATTTTTAGACAAATACCTTATATAACTCAATATTTTACATATTCAATATTTTATATATGGGAAACCATGTACTTTTATAATGGTAATTCAAATTAATTCTAATCAAATACACAGATATTCTAATCAAAGCACAGATATTTAGAAATACTGAAATATTGGAACACTACCAAAGAAATTTACAGGTGTGGAAACAGAGTCAGAGAGCAAGATTAGTATTATAAACTTCACTGTTTCCATCAACATCATTAGCTATTTATCATTTAAAAAATATGCAAAATTACAATACCTAACATTTTTAAAATGATTATAATTTAAAAAATTATTGAGCTTTTGTGCATTTCATACAATTTTCCCAATCAAATCTAGACCAATTTCCTCATCCTGTCTCCCCCAACCAGAGCTCATGCATTCTGCCATACATGTTAAGTCCTGTCTTGCATCTTTTTCTTAGTCTTTACTAATTTCGATGTATAAATTTAGGTATGTTCAGATATTTGAACACGACTTTTTTTGTTGTTGATCCCTTTAATTTATTTTTCTCCAAAATAAGTATATATGCACTCCACACATATACCAAAATGTCAGAGTATATAAGTATTTGGTGCTAGGATCCCCAAATCAGTGATACCATTTATTTTTCTGTGACTCTGTTACTTCACTTAGCATAATGGCTTCTAGTACCATCCATTTACCTGCAAATATCATGACGTCATATTTCTTTGCTGCTGCATAGAAATCTATTTTGTATATGTACCACATTTTTCATTATCCATTCATCAGTTGAGGGATACTTAGGTTGATTCCAGCTCTTTGCTATTGTGAAAAGAGCTTCAAGAAATGTGATTGTCTATCACTGCAATAGGATGAAGTTTTTTGGCATATTCAATGGATCTAACTATCTCTGTTTTCTAATACTGGGTTCACATGCATGAGCAGTTATGCCAGTCTTTCAATGTGAGTGCTGGATTCAAACCCGTCCTCAAGCTTACACAGCAGGTGCTCAAACCAGTGAGTCATCTCCCTCCTCCAGTAGAACTTAATAATTTTGAGTAAGGAAGCAGCTAATAAAACTGTTGGAGCATGTGGCCCTTTCTATTGATTATTGATGCCAAAACTTGTCCATTACACATTTCTTCTGAAGAGAAATATTTGAATCTCATACAAAACTGTATTTCATTGCTGTTTTTAATCAGTTATATACATTCTCTGCAGGTTTCTCAGCTCTGTCTTTGGAAGTGAACTATACAGTGTAACAGGTTTTTATTGCCTAATGACCCATGCTTGAACCAATTTGAACTTAAGTACATGTGAATGACCTCTAACTGCATTTGAAAATTATGCAATTGTTGCTTATTGTTCTTATCCATTTTCCTAAACTACAAAAAAAAACTTAATTAAAGGGAACACAGGGCATGTCTCTATCAAAGTGTATAGATATGTGAGCCAATTTGAACAGCCTTCACTTTAGAGGGTTAGGGTAATTTTCAAGACATTATCCTTTGTGCTGATAATCACAGTGATGTGATTAAATACTTAAACACAGACCTGTAATCTCATGAGATATGCATTTTAATATCATTTCTTTCTCAGAAAAGATATGCACTTCCTTTGGTGACTTCCTATCTTGGCCCACTACCAATTCAGTGACCTAATTCAGATGCATGTTTAAGAGGAACAAGACATTATCACTATAACATGTAAGTGAGGAAAAGGTGCTACACAAGAAACTACACCACTCCAGTTTAGTTCTCCTAAAATTCTAGTGTCATGGATTGAAGCATCAGATACATTACAGTAACTTCCAAAAATGACTCTGAATTAAAAAGGATAGGTATTTTGTTTAATAAAAAATACCTTTAAATGATAATAATCATGTATGTATTCATTCCACCCTGATTACAGGTGCATAACATGATATAATTTTTTAAAATTGAATTTCTTAATTGCCTTTTCCATATGGCATTTTTAACTACTTAAGGAAGTGCTGAGGTAGATATAACATATGAGGAAATTGAAACAGTAATACAAAAACCTCCCAATGAAAAAAAGCACAGGTTCAGATGGATTTATGGCAGAATTCTATAAGACAGTTAAAGAGGATCTACAACTGTTATTACTCACATTTTTCAAAAGGATAGAAACAATGGGAAATCTCCCAAATTCCTTCCATGAAGCCAGCAATCACATTAATACCAAAACTAGGCAAAGATAAAACCAAATATTAAAATCATAGACCCATTTCATTAATGAAGAAATATGCAAAAATTCTCAACAAAATACATGCAAACCATATAAAGGCACACATCAAAAAGGCACACATCATGACCAATTTGGATATATACCAGAGATGCAGGTATGGTCCAACCTATGTAAATTTATGACATTTATTAATGTCATAAAGCACGTAAATGGACTGAAAGACAAAAACCACACAGTCATCTCAATTGATGTGGAAAAGGCCTTAAACTAAATTCAACATGCCTTCGTGGTTAATGTCCTAGAGGAAATTGGGCTGGAGGGAACATTCTTCAACATAATTAAATTCATATACAACAAACTGACACCAAACATCATTCTAAATGGGGAAAAATTAGAAGCATTCCCATTAAAAGTCAGGAACCCCACAAGGCTTCCCCCTATAACCACTCCGTTTCAATATAGTGCCTGAAATGCATGCTAGAGCAATAAGAAAAGAAAAATAAATTAAAGGAAAACTGATTAGAAAAGAGATCAAACTATCCTTTTTTGCAGATGACATGATAGTTTACTTAAAGGACAGCAAAAATTCCACCAGAAAACTAGAAACAATTAACAACTTCAGTAAAGTGGAGGGATACAAAATTATCCTAGAAAAATCATTAGCATTTCTTTATACCAACAACAAGCAAATGGAGAAGGAATACAAGGGGAAGGGATACAAGCCTGAAAAAATAAAATGACTGAACAAACCTGACAAAAGATACTAAAGATCTCTACAACAAAAATCTTAAATCCTTAAAGAAGGACATTGAATAAGACACCAGAGGATGGAAGGCCCTCCCATGGTCATGGATTGGAAGAATTAATATAGTCAAAATGACCATATTACCCAAAGTAATATACAGATTCAGTGCAATCCCAAATAAAATCCCCATGAGCTTCTTCAAAGATCCAGAGAAAAAAATCCTAAAATTCATGAAGTAGAAATATTCTGAGGATATTTGTTGCCCAGAATGCTGAACAATATCCAGAATAAAAATCTGAAAATTTAAACAAATGTTTACTGCATTTTAAGTGTCCTGGATTGACATATGTAAAAGGAATAGGAAATATTATATGTTGGGCATTGACTCATTCACAAATGGCTTGATAGCTTTCACCTTGACTCATTCACAAATGGCTTGATAGTTTTCACCTTCCTTAAATAAGATTTATTAGAATCAGTATTATCATACACACATTATGGAATTCAGTGTCTATCAATGGGCCATCTTTCAATTATAGGAAGTGTACAATTCAGACACTGTGAAATTTTAAAATATCTACTGATAGTATTAAAATAAAAGTAATGGAAGGACACTGAATACTTGCCTGCCGAGGAAATTATGTGCAGTGTTCTAGTTCTAGTTTGCTGACTTATTGTTGAACTCTTTCAATAATATGATAAAGGGAACTATGTTTTATGAAATTATTTCAAAACTGGAGAAATGGCTTTAAAATGCTGGCAGCTGACAAATAATCTAAGGATCATCATGAAGAAATTATACAAAGATTCTACAGATAATTTTCTAGAATAGCTAACCACAGTAAAAATATAAGCAAAATATCAAAATATTAAATGTGTATAGCATTGCAAAGATTGGGTACATTTTGTTCCCCCAAGACATAATAAAAGAGTTAAAGACGATGAATAAAGCTGTAACACCAAAAGTGAGCAACTTTGGGCTATATCCAAGAGAGTGTTGGAAAACAGCTACCAGGTTGGTGACATCAGAAAAAAAAAACAAAACACTCACGTTTATTGATTTTTAATTAGCATATAAATTAACAGGTCTTCTTATGAATTTTTGTACATAATTACTTTTGATTGCTTCTTACTCCCTTCATTTCTCATCACCATCTGACTAGGTTCTTATCCTACTGCAACATTTGACCCCTGGGATATTTCCTTCCAATTTTTTATCTAATTAATTTTATTACCCAATGGCTTAGATAACCTATTCAATAAAATTATAGTAAGGAATTTCACAGCTATAGAGAAAGAAACATCCAAACAGAAGCATATAGAATCCCAAACAGACCTTACTAGAGAGGATCCTCTACACAACATGTTACACTCAAATGTCAAAATATAGAGCAAATAAATAATAACAGAAGCTATAACAGACATTCAACAGTAAAGAAAGGAAGGAAACTTTAAAGTGAAAGAGAAGGAGAAAGAAACCAGAGTACATTCTTGAAGGGTACTGCCAGTACAAGATAAGTTAAAGGTGAGAGAAATTTAGAGGGCAAGAGAGATGAGAGAGAGAGAGAGAGAGAGAGAGAGAGAGAGAGAGAGAGAGAGAGGAGGAGAGAGATTGTTCAGAAGTGCATTTTTCTAAGTTGGATAGAATAGATATGAAATAACTGTAAGCAAATCTTTCCATAACAAAGTATAATCTTTTACCTCTAAATCGTATTTTCCCCCTTAATCATTTGTTTCTCACCATGCAGAAACAGGAAACTATTTATGGAGAGTAGAGTTGTTTCTAAACAACAAAAATTTGCTTGGCAGCATGATTTGAAATATTTTGGCTTACATGACAGTGAAACAAGAACACAAAGCCAAAGAATTCATATAGCCAAAATAGAAACTGCTCTTGCTCCTTTATGATTTCTTTTGTAGCCTCACATTACATTTGAAGTTGACAATATTTACTTATATAATCTTATATATTAAAGAGGTCACATGATACCTTTCTCCCAAATCTAACTTGTGTTTCAAAGACATATAAATCATAGCATTAAATAAAAAAGCAATACTTCAGTATTTTCCAAAGTTCTTTTAAGTCTGTTTAATGTTAGATATTCACCCACAAGCTCTGCATGAAAACAACAATGAATTCCATGATTTCCCCCATCATTCTCAAGCGAAAAAATTAAGTTTGATAAACAGAAAGTGAATTTTTTCAATGCTAAATTTAGCTATACTCTCAGTGAATAATTTAGTGATAATTATTAATATCCCAGCTTTCCTTAAAATTACAGCAATCCTCCTTCTCAAATAGAAAAGCTATATGCAGTCAACATATTTGCAGAAATATATATATATATATATATATATATATATATATATATATATTTGAGCGCACACGTGTGTGTGTGTTTGTGTGTGTATGTGTGCACATGTGTTCTGCTTTCTCTGTTGCTTATGTTTTCTGTTACTTAGAAACCTGTTCCTATTTCTCCAGTATTTAAGTTAGTAAGGAGAAATACAAGGGTAATAGAAAATGTTTCTATTTTATCAGAGAGTTCCAGAACTCGTAACACTAGTAGCCACTTAAAATTGAATTCATTAAGTGACATTTTGCATTCATGTGTAGAGTATGTTTTGCAGATATATCATTACCAGATATTTCTTAAATACTTGCATAAGATATCCCCTCTTAATTCAAGATGTAGCTTTTTGAATTTCACATTTCCTAGAAATGTATACTTTGACATTAGCTTTTGCTTATTGTATAGTTGCTCTTCCTGGCTCCATTGTAGAGTCTGAAGATGAAGCATGGCAGGATACTCTTTCGTGTGACACATCCCTGATAGATGAACAATTGTAAAGCTGACACATGAATCTTAGAATGGAAGAAGATCCCAATAGACAGCCCCATTTTAATAACACATATTGATCTTAGTTGTCTCAATCAGAAGTCAGAATGTAACATCCAGTGTCTTCTGCTGTTTCTACAAACTGAGTGTATTAAAAAGTAAAAGTTCTAATATTCTTAAGGTTTATTGCTTTTAACATTAGGTGAAGACAAAACCTTTATCTTGTGGAGCTTTGGAGATGGCTTGGTAGTTAAGAGCCGTGGCAATTTTTGCAAAGGACCTAGGTTTAATTCCCAGCAACCACATACTGTCTAACTACCATCTGTAACTCCATTGCAGGGGATCCTACACCCTCTTCTGACCACAGTGGACATTGCACTTACATACATGCAAGCAATATACTCAGACACATCAAATTATTTTTATTTCTTCTAATGGGTGTAGGAGAGCTAGGAAATTTTCTGTAGAAAAATGGCACCTAAAAATCTGTTCTTGTATATCTCATCCCATCTATAACCTCTTTGAGGATAGGGGTTTTAAAGGATTCTCAGCTTCATTAGAAATTTTTATGAGATGATTCTTCTCTGAATGTAGAATGACTTGCTCTTATGCTGGCAGAAACCATCTTATTCACTGTACATGAAACGGTTCTTTTTTATATACAATCAGATTTACAGAACACAGATAAAATTTATGTGGTGACAAGACAATCCTCATTATATAAAGTCTGGACAAATTATTTTTTGAAATGCAATCAGCACAGGAGTTACTCTGTATAGAGAAGACAGTTTTTTTTTTTATTTTATTTATTTCTGTATGTGTATGAATGTGCTGTCTGCATGCAGGTTTGTGCACCCTTGTCGTGCAATGCCGCGGAGGTCAGAAGAGGGTGTCGGATTCTCCTGGAACTGGAGTTCTCCTGGAATTGGAGTTTCAGACGGTTCTCGGCCGCCATGTGGGTGCTGGGGATAGAACCCGGGTCCTCTATAAGAGCGGTCGGTGCTCTTAACCGCTAGGCCATCTCTCCGCTAGGCCATCTCTCCAGCCCTGAGAAGATAGGTTTTTAAGTGATATTCTGTTTATACAATTTGCAACACCTCCATTCTAATATAATTACACTGAAAAGTAAGTCTTGCTTCAGTATATATAGATATATATATATCTATATATATATATATAATTACTTATTTATCTTTGCATCTCTATTATATTTATTATCTGTGTGTGTGTGTGTGCGTGTGTGTGTTGAGACCAAGAAAGAGAGAGAGAGAGAGAGAGAGAGAGAGAATATAGCTACATATTTCTGATGGCCTAGCACATAGGAAACATGAAAAATTACACATTTTGCCACCGTTGAATACCACAAAATTGTAAACTTGATAAGCCACAATATCTATGAAGAATTGCATGTCCATTTTATCCTGTTAATCCTTTACAGCAAATAGAGATAATGGTAAAAATCAAGACATAAGCAGAGAACAAAAAGAAATATATTCGCTTCCAATACATTATTTTTAAATAATTCATTAATGATAGCTTATGAATATGACTTTGATAAACAATGCAAAATGTTGATAATATATATCAACAATCTAGAATATGTGTATGTTGAAATTAAAAATCTAAGAAATACGAAGAAAAAAAAATCCAAGATACCTAAATTTTGGTAAAATTTAAAGTTATATTTTAAGGGGGTGGAGAGATAGTTGAGCAGTTAAGAATATTTCTTGATCTTGCAGAAGATCCTAGTTCAAATCCCAGCACACACATAGCTGCTGGGAACTGTTCATTAACTACAATTCCAGAGGTTCATATGCCCTCTTCTGACCTCCGTAGGGATTGCATAACACTGGTACACTTACATAAATTCAGGCAATACACTCATACACATAAAATAAAAGGTAAATAAAATATTTAAAATCATATTTTAAAATATGTTTATTTACATTAAAATATTAAGCAATGGAATGCTTAAAATTGTTATTCCTTTGCTGAACACATTTACACCTAAAGACTACACATGATTAAATTATAAGAAGAACTACTTCTAAGTCTTATGAAGAAATTTTTCATGGCAGTTCATGTTTGAAATCCTGAATAAATAATGTATTTTTCTCTGATACTTAACAGATAATAATTATTATATGATAAAGTATGAAGTCATATATATATGATAATAATTAGCATTCCACTAGTGTTATTGGTTCTTGCTGTGCATGTAAATGAGCTTCATAAAAGCAATCTATAGCAGTAATAGAGAAGGAAAATCCCCCAGTGCTTCTGTGTAATAAAACTGTGAAGCCTTTAAGTTAAGAACTGAAACCTTCTCCTTTAATTGGTTTTTATCTGAGAAAATAACTCCAGCACATTAAAAATAGTTTTTGACTCAGACCACCAAGGAGGCCCATAACATTTTAATGCAGAAGCTATATAATTTTTTGGTTGGTTGATGGTCGGGGGGGGGGCAAGTTTTTAATTTGTAGCCCAGTTTCTCTACTTGAACTCGCCAATCCTTGCTTCACAGCCTCAAGAACGTTAGAAATAGAGGTGCGAGCCAAAAAGTGCAGCAGGAGTTCTTACCTGCATGTTTGTAAAATAAAGCTTACTTGGTTGACACAGTGGAACATGCCTAGAATTCTATCACTGGACTTGCTGAAACAGAAGGACTGAGTTTGAGTCTGGTCTTGGATGCATAGGAAGAACCTCAAAAGAATCCTTTCAATATCTGGAGTTTATTTTTCCAAAACAGATTGAGATACTATTCCCAGAGTATGGCTTATTAGATTCTTTCAGTGAGTATATGTGTGTGCATCAAGTATTTTTTCATCTAAAATGGTGCCATTCCTAGAAATGATGTGTTAATACTAAGAATAATGTTTTAAGCTAGTTAATACTTAGACAATAATATTACTTATTTTATAAGTTATATATATATATATATATATATATATATATATATATATATATTCATATAGTCCATCTTCATCTAAGTCATTACTTAGTACAATTTGGGAACCACCAACAATTGGCTAATGGATCCTCAGAATCCAGTTGTGAAAATGAATGCAACTTTTCTCAAATCTAAATTTTCAAATTAGAATTTAAATAACCATATTTACTTAATGCCTTCCTTATTTCACCTCAAACCTCTGAAAATCAGAATACATATTGTATAAATCTGGTAACCAAAGTTATACATTATAGTGCAAATTATTCATCAAATTGTTCCAATCTCTAGATCTTATTTTTCAAAATTGTTTGAAGGGAAACTGATGGGGAACACATGCCCTTATCTGATCTTTGGTCCGATAAAAGGAGTTGAATAGTAGCTGCCCTCTGATTTTCCTAATATCTGGCACTTTGTAGCAGCTAGAGTGTGACCAGGTGTACTGCCGCTTGTCCTGGATAGGGCATACTTTGAGTTATTACTCCCCATAATCACTGTTCTCAGAAAGGCCTTGGTTTCTGTGAGTAATCACAGCTTACTGTTTGGTCGCCTGTAGCACTTTCCCACTGAAGCTCTTCTGGAGGTGTCCATGGATGGAGGATACATTCATCTGTGGAGTCTATCACTGTAATACACCTAGAGATGGCTGGCAGCAACTCTGCAAGACTTGTTCACTGGCACTCTAGCCTACTATGCACATCAAACAACACAGAAAAAAAGAGAATATTTTTCCAATTGTTATAATGGATGTTAATCATAATCAATGGCTATATAAAATTAATAGATAATCTCATGACATTTATTTATCACTTTGGATTTTGTTGGGCTGCCATGTGACTATCACTTAAGAAATGCATGCGATATTTTGGGGAGTTGCATGTATTTAATAGCAGGAATGAAAGAGAAAAGAGAAATGTGTGTTTATTCAATTGAAGCAGTATCTTTTCTCTTTCTGTCTGGTTGACTTTCGTTTGGCTGATTCATTAATGCATTTTGATATTTTCTGATGTAGTTTAACATCTGCTCAATTATCATATTCCACACAAGAATTTCCTTGACATGTTTTCTGCTGCATTTTCCCTTTGTTCTCATGGACAAATTGACTGATGTTAATTTCATTTGGGATGTGCAATATTAAAGGTTAAGTGGAGATTATGCCGGTGAAATAAGCCATCAGGATAAAATTGGAGAAGTTCAAAAGAAAAAAAAAAACATGAGGGAAAGGTGTTGAACAGAGACAAAGAATAGCAGGATAGTAAAAATAAGATACATATATTAAGATGTAGACCAGCTATGATTTTTTGATTGACTTGATTGATATGTTTTTATAAGCATTAGCTTTTCTAATACTAGTTTGATTAATATCATATCATTTTGGTACTTTACTTTTCTGGAAGATATTTATTATACTGTAGTCATGAGGTAAGGGAGAGGATATTTATCTTTACATTT
The DNA here is from genome assembly GCA_009823505.1 of Rhizomys pruinosus. Taxonomy (NCBI): domain Eukaryota; kingdom Metazoa; phylum Chordata; class Mammalia; order Rodentia; family Spalacidae; genus Rhizomys; species Rhizomys pruinosus. The sequence continues at coordinate 4,041,106 of VZQC01005209.1, forward strand.
TTTTCTGTCATCTACTTAAATTTGCAAAATAATTATCTAAGTTAAACTTGATTGCCTCATTTTCTGCAGAAAAAATTAAGTTTTGGTTTTGATGTTGATAGTTGAAGGTCTCAGATATTCTTTTTCTGATTTGTTTTTCTGAATTTTCCCTTGCCTTTATTCTGAGTTTCATTTTCTATACAACGTCTCATAGAGAATCGCATAATAAAGAGACACTCAGGATTCAAGGTAGAATTTAATTTCTATTCATTCTTTTTCCTCTCTCATTTTGAGGATAAAACTCTCATGCTAAATATTGTCAAAAAATGCAGATGTTCTTTATGAATAGCTAGCACAAATAACTCAAAACTAATAGGATGTAAGTATAAAATAATTCTCTAAAGAACATGCACATATACGCAGCCAACCAATTAACTCAGTATGTATGATTTATTGTAAATTTTACCATAAAATACTTATATATCATTTTTATTTAAAGTTTTCATTCTTCATTTATATTAGATTTTTTAAGTTCTCAATTATAGCTTTTGTTAACATAGATTTTGATGGAATTTATAAATGAGGCAAAATATAAATGTGTTTTGCTGGGACACATACACGACACATTTTATTATTTTGATTCTTTAGTTTATGTTTTTTTTTTTTTTTTTTTTTTTTTTTAATTTGTAGTTATTTTGTTGTATGTGTAATGGATGTACTGTCTGCATGCAGTCTGTGCAACCCGTGTCGTGCAATGCCGCGGAGAGTATACAGAGAGGGGCCTTCGGCTTCCCCTGGAACTGGAGTGTCCCTGGAATGTGGAGTTTACAGACGGTTTTCTTAGCCGCCATGATGATGGTGTGCTGGGGATCGAACCCGGGTCCTCTGCAAGAGCGTCGGTGCTCTAACCGCTAGGCGAGTTCGCCTCTCCAGCCCCCTAGTTTATATGCTTTTTTTTTCAGACTGGGACGCGTTCGTACTTAATGAAATTCATTTAAATCTTCAGATTCTTCTTTAAGTTTTTGGAAGTTCAATTATATAAGCCAAGCTGAGAAGAACTAAGTGTGAATCCGTCTGTCGTTCAGCAAACTGTTGTGATTATATGATGTGACCGCCCCGATCCCCACACCAATTCTTTGATATAGTCTATTACTTTGAAATTAAAATGTTAAACATAAACTATTGATTTCAGTGGCTGAACTGCTTTATATTACTTAAATAATTAATTAAATGCCAAAAGACAGAATGAATTTTTAAATTATTTTGGAAGAAATCCATATAACATATATAACGTGTTATTTTTGAATCAAATCGCCTTCCCCTATTTTTTTCGTCTACCATTTGTTTCTTCACTCTTAGCATCCTGCTACGCGTAGTAGCCTGTTTTTTTTTTTAACAACCCCAATGACTCCGCTGTTACTGAACATGCCTGCTGTTTTCCCATTGCATATACAAACAGCGCCTCATGTAAATTGTTAGTTTCTTCTTATGGGCTATATTTCTTTGAAAAAAAACTGACTTTAACACGGTACGCCCCAGCATCCAAATTTGTGAGTAGATCCTCAATAGGGTTGACACCTGTCCAATAGAATACAACCCTACCATATGCGAGAGTTTGCTGCCTTGAGCTCTTTTTTGTTTTTTTTTTGTTTTTTTTTTTTTTTTTTTTTTGTTTTTTAACAACCAAGAGAAAAAAATTGGCAAGTTTATTAAGATCCAAAACAGTGTTGTACTTTTGAAGGCAACCTTAGGTGCATGTTCAACAACCACATTCTATGAGGAGAGACATTAAAAGCCACAAACATTGTTTTTCTTAGAGTCACAGACATCTTAAATTCAAAATTAAGGGTCCGAAAAAGAAGAAAAGAACGGGGGAACCCTCCAAAAAACTGAAACAAGTCAAACACAGATCGTTTACTTACTCATCCCCCCCATTTTAAAACATTAAGGTCCTCTTCTACAAACTCAATTGTTAAAAAGGCAGCATGGCAAGCTGTAACTCCTGGGAGCATGCACACGCACATATTTGATATACATATTTGGGTATACATGCAATCAAATATAAATAGGACACACGTAATGGCGATGGAAGATGCAGTCACTCTGAGGAAGGCCCGTTCCCCTGGAGAACGCGCACAAAACTCGAGCCAAAGTCTTTTGAATACAGCCGTCTGTTTTCTCTGTCCCTGCAACCTGCAAAGACTGCAGGACTTTCCTTTTCTTCTTTTGTGTTTTTTTTCTTTTTTCTTTTTTGTTTTTTTTTTTTTTTTTTTTTTTCCCTTTTTTTTTTTTTTCTTTTGCTTTTTTCTTTTCTTTTTTTTTCTTTTTTTTTTGTTTTTTTTTTTTATTGTTTTTTTTTTGTTTTTTTTGCTTTTGTTTTTGGTTTTTGATAAAACCAGTAGAAACTAAGTAAAAATGGTAATACTGAGTTTCCTGACGAGCAGGAACGGGAGAACCAGATATATATAAGATATATTGATATATATATATATAGTATAGATATAAGGATATAGGTTGAGGGTAGGGTTTTTATTTCCATTATGTTTCTTCTTGCAAAACAACAACACGAATGATCCATTTAAACAAAAACTAAAGCCAAGTTTTTTTAATAGTACAAAACCTCTTTCACACCCATCCTATTCTTTCTCCTTTTTTTTTTTAATTTTTAAATTCAAGTTCTTAGCTCATTGCCTTTAAGCTCGCAAGCTTCCTGCAGATGGAAACCAAAACATCTATTTTTCTTTGAGTCCATTTATTTTGATAAATATGTAACTGCTACACATTTGAGGGATTACGTATTTTTCCTCTTCTTTGGTTGTCTTTTATTTTATTGGTTTTGTTTGGTTGTTGTTTTATCTTTTTTTATTTCTAAACTTTTTGTCATATTTTTTGGTTATTTTTACTTTATTTTTTTTTTTTATTTTCTTATCTATTTATATTCCCTTGTTTCTCCCTCCTCTCGTTGGATTATCACCGCACATCGCGATTGTTCATTTCCGGTTGGACTGTTTTGGCCCAGGGATCCCAGGCCCCACAACCCCCCGTAACGGGCGTCCTTGCCTCTGTTGGTGGGTACTCGACACCTCCGGGGCGGGCACATACGCCCCTGCTTGGCAGACCTGCGTTCACCCTGGCGGGCTGTTCTGAGACCACCGGACAACCCCGCCTGCAAACACGATGAGAAAACCCAGCCTGGCCCTCTGGACTGCCGAGCGTGTTCCAACGGCCCTAAACCAACATAAAGCAAAGATATGGGTCGTTCCCTGAGTCAAGCCAAGACGCTTCCAAACTCACTCACCCAGAAGAAGTACACCCCCACCTGCCTGGAAAACGGTGGCAAGCAGAGGCAGCCATGTGGCCTTATATCCCCAAATCTAATTGGCTAATTGGCTCTCCCCCTTGGAGAAATAACCCATGGCTGATGCCACAACAGCTTACAAATCCTCCTTACAGGTTTAGTGAGATGTTTGATAAGCCACAGTAAGACCCTGTCATATTTTAACAGGGGGAAAAAAAAATGTAATTTCAAGAGATTAACAGATCCAAACAATGGTCAATGCGAAAGGTAACCTTACCATAAATTATTTATTGGTTAAATAACTATATATATTAATCGCTTATGTTATTCTCATTAAAGAGGGTAGGAATCAAAGGTTATTCCTGACAAACTGTCAGCCGCCATGAAAGGAAACAGCCAGAAGTGACCAGAGTCTCCAACAACAGCTCCACAGAGAAGACTGTTTAGCCTTCTCATCCAACCTGTGCCCCTTTCTAGCCTAAGGGAACAACTGGCGGAGAGGAAGAGACGATGGTAGAATGTAAGGAGCTACGATTGAGGTGAATGGTGAAACTACAGCAATGTAGTCTGGACACTCATTTTGATCAACTTGATTGAAACAAACAACCTGTCACCTCCCACTGGATGGTGGGCCTGTAGGTGTTTGGGCACAACAGCCTGCAGATAGGTTTTGCATGAAGGATGCTTGTACTCATGGATTATCACTTATAGCTAAAAATGAAAAAAACAAACTGAGAGAAAGATGCAGGACAGTTATGGCAGAATGCATGATCTGGGATGGGGTGGGGGTGGGGGGGAGGGAAAGGGAAATAAGCCTGAACTGAATTGGAAAAAATGTATGAAATGCACAAAGCATCAATAAAAATTAATTAAAAAAAAATCCATGAAATGTTGTGGAGCTGCCCGCGGGAGCCCTGGCTTTCCTGAGAGCACGCTGCCGGCATGTGTAAGACAGTGATCACAATGCCTCATCACCTTAATGAAGGGGCAAGGACAAACGACAGAGTCCAGGAAGATGGCCAGAGGAAGACAGCATGTCCCATCATCTGAAGTGATGCATTTGCATTCTGAAAATAGGTTTCTTTGCAGTGGAAGATTGCTTTTTTTAATTCTTTTTTTTAATTTTTATTTATTTTTATTTATTTACTTTATTTTATTTTATTTTATTTATTAATTTTATTTATTTCTGAATGTGTATCAATGTACTGTGTGCATGCAGGTCTGTGCACCCGTGTCGTGCAATGCCGCGGAGGTCAGAAGAGGGAGTCGGATTCCCCTGGAACTGGAGTTCTCCTGGAATTGGAGTTTCAGACGGTTCTCAGCCGCCATGTGGGTGCTGGGGATAGAACCCGGGTCCTCTGTAAGAGCGGTCGGCGCTCTTAACCGCTAGGCCATCTCTCCAGCCCCCCCCCCTTTTTTTTTATTTTAAATTCTGAATGAGGAAAAAAAAATTTGTAAACAGGTGGGAGTCCAAACCGTGGCTCCTTCAAAAGCAGTCACACCTTTGTGCAAGTGCTCATGCCTCCACGCTACCGAGGAGCACCCATTCTCTGCAAGTATCTCTGGCCACAGTTCAGCAACAGGTTTTTTTTTTTGTTTGTTTTGTTTTGTTTTGTTTTGTTTTTCTCTTTAAGTTTATATTCCAGGCGGAAAATGGTGCAGTACTCTGGTAATAATCTTCTTGCATTCATCCACAGTAAAAAGCTGCTAGACGTCTTATTTCTCCAGAGATATACTATGTAATTTTAAACGCAATAACAGAGTCCTTGAGTAAACATTTACACATGAATTGTCACCAGCCTTGTCCTGCGAATTCTCTTTAATGTTTAGGATTAGCTAAAGGAAGGGCAGAGACTCCTCAGTATAAAGTTAGAAGCTAATAATAACAAGGAACGTTTGACCTATGCGCAAAAAAAAAAAAAAAAAAAAAAAAGCATGTACTGACTAAAAGGGAAAAATCCAGAGTTAAGTCCCTCAGAGTTCCCAAACACGTACACAGGAAGCGCAGACTGTGCAGGAGCACACGAGCAAACACATACTGTTCTACACTCACAGCCATACACCCACATGTAGGTTATGAACTTAGAAATTTGTCCTAGAGCCTGTTTCTGTGTACTGACGGCGACCTGGAAGTGTAGAACATGACTTAGAAAGTGTTCACATTTTATTATTGGCCTGCTGGATTCAAAGTATTTGCCTGTTTGATATGTCTTTTTTTTTTTAGCTTTTTTTGCTATATTAAAGTGGTTTTAATTTGGATTTCCTTAATTATTAGCAAAATTGAACACTTCTTAAGATGTTTCTCAGCCATTTCTAATTCCTCACTTGTGAAGTCTCTGTTCAGCTCTTTGCTCCATCTGTTGAGTGGGTCATTTGTTTTCTTTCTTCTTTGTTTTTTGCGTAGTTCATATATTATGGAAATCAATGCTTTGTCAGATGTTTCTGCTGTGAAGGTTTCCTCCCACTCTGTGGCTTTTCTCTTCACTTCCTTGATTGTTTCTTTTGATGTACAGAAGCTTTTGAGTTTAATGGTTTAGCAATTTTTTTTTAATTTTCATTTTTTATTGATGCTTTGTGTATTTCATACATCATTTTCCAATTCAGTTCAGGCATATTTCCCTGTCCCTTCCCCCCACCCCACCCCATCCCATCCCATATCATGCATTCTGCCATAACTGTCCTGCATCTTTCTCTCAGTTTTTTTTTTCATTTTTTTTAACATTAAGTAATAATTTATGAGTACAAACATCCTTCATGTAAAACCAATTTGCAAGTAGTTGTGCCCAAACCCACACAGCCCATGGGTCCCACCATCCAGCAGGGGGGGGGGGGCTTGTATGTTCTATCAAGTTGATCAAATGAGTGTCCAGACTATATTGCTGTAGTTTCACCATTCACGCCAATTGCAGCTCTTACATTCTACCATGCCCCCTCTTCCGCAGATTGTTCCCTAGGCTTAGAAAATGCTTTAACTTTTAAAAAATATTTTTGGGATTAAAAAATGACATGAAAAAGTAATGAAACAAAGGTCATGTGCAAAGGCGGATCCAAGGGCCAGAGAGCATCTCGTGCTGCTCAGCTGGTGCCCACAACACAAGTGATTGCCCCGCCCATCGCCTCTGATAACGTGCATAATTGTCACAGGCTCACTTTGAATAGGCTTTAAGCCCCACCCCCATAAAATAACCCTTTCTAGCCCACAATCTGAAAAGTGCCCTTCATGATAGAACTATTCTAAGCAGCTTTTATACTTAAAACTCAAAATGATAATACACCATACGAACATAAGACAACACAAAATAAAAAGGTATGAGGAACATCCTTTCGTTAGCAACAGAGTGCTGAGAGGTGTAGCTCTGCCAATCACCCTGGCATCATCAGCGCTGGGTGGGCCCCACAGACTGCTGGAGTAGTGGGGAACACCACCCCATAGCAGCTCACTGCTGCCTTTGCTATTCAGGCACGGGGTGTTCCAGTGGGTGGCATCGCTGTGCACCAGCTGCCTTGATCTTGTGTAGGTCTTGTGCATGAATTAACAAGTCTTAGTGAGTTCCCCTATGCAACTTGTCTGTACTGTCAGGAAAAAAAAATTTTTTTTTTGTCTTTTCAAGACAGGGTCTCCTTGTAGCCCCAGCTGCCCTGGAACTCACTCTGTACAGCAGGCTGGCCTTGAACTCACAAAGATCTGCCTGCCTCTGTCTCCTAAATGCTAGGATCAAAGGTGTGAGCCACCACGCCCGGGGAAAATATCATTTTGCTGAAGATGTCTATTAAATCTGGGTCCTACAAACTTTCTAACCCAGCATCCTAGGGCTTTGGGGAAAGCAGAAGTTGGGATATTGATGCCCCATTTAGAGCTGGACACTCTAGTCTCTGTTTTTGATAAGTTGTAGGTCTTGGTATTAGTTACCATATACTGCATCTAGAAGCTTCTCTGATGAGGGCTGAGAGATGCACTAAAGTATGTGTATAAGGATAATAATGTAGTAGGCTGTTTATTACCATGTCTCTTCAGCAGCATAATAGTATTACTAAAATTTTAGGCATTGTGACATCACCAGCTACAGATATTTGTCCCAACAGTGGTATTAGGTATGAGTTCCATTTAGTGGAATGGGCTTTAAATCCAATCATAAAGTGGTTGGTTATTCTTATATCATTTATACCATGATTGCAGCAGTGAGTATGTTTCCAGGACACACATTATTGTAGCCTACTCAATTAAAAGCTTGGTAAATGCCAGGCATGGTGTACCACACCTTTAATCCCAGCACTTGAGAGGCAGAGGCAGGTGGATCTCTGTGAGTTCAAGGCCAGCCTGGTCTGCAGAGCGAGCTCCAGGCCAGCTGGGACTACAGAGAGACCCTATCTCAAAAATACCAAAAAAATAAAAATAAAAAAGCTGGGTAAATATATAGATTATTGTCATTCCTAGTAATATCCATAGAACCTTTTGTCACCAAAGAAGTTAGCCAATGACGATAAAGCTTCTAGGTTGGTACAGGCTTGATTTTTTTTCATTTCCTTTGAATAAAGTGCATGGTATCTTCAGAAATAAAGCCTAGCCTACAAGTTCTGGAGGATAACCAAAAGAAATGACAATAGCAAGCATTATATGGAGGGCTCTAGGACCCATTCACCCACAACTTAAAAATGAGCTAACATTTATCTGATAGTTGACTTTTCACTTGACAGTTTATAGCACCTCACAATTTACATTTTAAATGTGTTTGAGTGTATTTCCTGCATATATGTGACTGTACCCATGTTGTACAATGTCCACAGTGGTGGACATCAGAAAATGACATCAAATTCCCTTGGAACTTTATGTATGGATGGTTGTCAGCCAGCAGGTGGGTGCTGAGAATCGCACCTGGGTCCTCTGCAAGAGCAGCCAGTGCTCTTAACTACAAGCCATCTCCCTCACACATAATTTCCCTTTATATATGTATATGTTCATAGTTTAGGAAGATTCTAGAAATATAGGTTTCAATGGGACATTTTCAAAGCTTCATAACTTTAGTTTTCCCTCCCCATCCAACTTCTGTAATATCCCTCTCCATTTAATCCTTCATTTCCATTATTTCCTTTTCCTTATTAATACCACATGCATTCTGTCTCTCTTCAACTATAGCAGAGATTCTTCCAGGGAGATACCACGCAAGTGTTGTCCCACCCACCCTTGCTGCTCAAGGTTTCCAAGGCAAATCAAGGAATAGACTCTCCAGTCTTAGTTTCAGGGAGACTAGTGAGTTTACTCAAGCTTGCTTACATAGTGGATGGGTGCAGGAGGGGCAAGTAAAAGATTTTATTGGTACTCTTCCCCTTCATGTTCACCCCCAGCTACAACCACTAGCTCTGCACCCAGAATAGTACCAGCTGCTTCCCAGAAGTAACCACAAGTATTCCCAATGATCATCCCAAGAGTACCACCTGCACACAACTTTCCCTTAAACACCTTTCTACATAAACTGGAGTGGTTGCTGGATTGGTAGCTATGTCTCTGCAGCTAGCGTGTCTGATATTTAGGAACAGTCTACTCAAAAGAAGTAAATGTAAATTATTCCATACTTCACTCCCCTTCTTTTGGTCTTCACAATCTGTATGCTCCCACCTCTTCTGCAACAGTCCCTGGCCCTCAGGGGGAGAGAGAGAATGAGAGAGAGAGAGAGAGAGAGAGAGAAAGAGAGAGAGAGAGATGATCAAATTTTAATTCTGAGGTAAGACATCAAACTCTCTCTTCTGTCCATGTTCTGTTTCCAATGGACTACTGGCTTATTTCAGGAATATTGTTTCCTAATAATAAAACATAAATAAAAAGAAGTATGAACATCTAAACAAACATTAACGATTATATCAAGTCATGCTATGAGCACAAATACAAATGCTTGGATAGTATCTTAGCCAGACATCACAGCCCTTTAACAAACAATTTCAGTGGATTGAGATGTTTAATGTCCCCTGCCACTAGGGGTCAACCTGGCTTTCCGAATGAGTTGGGTATTTCCCTGCCTCCTGGGAGAGGGCCATGCTGTAAATACCAAAGAAAATTTTTCCTGCGTGCACATATACCAGTCAGCAACCATTGCACTAGACCACCTTATTTGGCATGGAATAGTGCAGCATGTGAGGTCTGTAATGGAACTTTGGAGACCATTTCCCCCTAGAGATCTGCATAGCATTCTCCAGCACTATGAAGTCCAGCTGTCCAGTAACAGAGCAAGAGCCCATCATATTCTCTCTTTCCAACACTCACATCATGCCATATCTTCCACAGTAGGGTCTCATGATAAGCTTCCTGCATGCAACCAAACTCAGAGGCAATAACATTTGTTTTGGGGGCCTCCAGAACCTCCCAGGCCAACAGCTCCTGATGGGGCAGCCCACCCTTATTACTGAAGTCTTTATTCCTCCACCAAGAGAAAAATAAGATATCTGTTTACACTTTGGCTCTTACAGGTCCAGGCCATTGTAGATCTTTCTTAACCATTTGGTTATTACTTATATCTTATACAATCATAAATCTCCCAAGGATTCCATTGTTATACTTGGCCCTTGTACCTGTGGATTTACTCATTATCTTTATTTTTTCAGGCATACTTAATATCTCTCCAATAGGCCTCACATCTGTAAATCATTCAGACATTAATGTTATGTATGAAATCAAACATAAATTAGGTATATCATAATGTGGGAAGATTTTATCTATTTGTAACAACTGATGTCTCAAAAGATCCATGATGGGTATAGTAACATGGATATTTTACATAGTGGTCTAAGTCACCTAGATCTGACAAAGTCTCTCGAGCTTTACAAAGATTCTGTCCCATCAAAGGATTCAATGAAGCCCTTAAAGTTCCATACTAATCTCAAAGTCCTTGTTCAATCAAATCTTACAGTCCCATCTGGCTCAGTGAACAGGGAACTATGTATTGCATTACTCATCCCTACTTCCCTCAATAGTGCTTGCCCCTCTCCTACCATCCTTCACCCCCTGGTATTCATGGGAACCTCATTTGTGGATGACTACATGTCTCTAATGGCTAGTATTGACCAATTAGTTAAGGACTGATTCCTCCTATGCTGTCTCAGGCACTTAAGTGTATCTGCACCCATGTCCCACAGCCTCACAGGCCAGGTGGTGAGGGGCTCCTTCATTGCCTATTTGAACATTTTCCCTAATTCCAACAACTTCTGTGCTGAAAATTCCTTGTTTGTCTTAGTTTTCCACCCTGGGCCATGGTTAAGGTCACTATCAGCATGTTGAAAAATGGATTTTTCCTTTCTTTCTTTTAAAGTTCAAACCTGAGGACATTTCGCTCTTCCTAGGTCACTCTCCTCCACATCACTACCTGTCTTTTCCCATGGGCCTCCTGGCTGTAAACACTAGCAGGCTGACACTTCTACCTCTTTTCTCCTTCATGTAATTTACTGGCAAGGTTAGAGGCCAATATTGAGGAGTCCAGCCTCATGTATCCTTGTTCCAATTTCTGCCTGAAATTTTTAATCTCCTTTGGTCTGCAACCCCTATATATAGAGATATATTTGGGGTATATCTTTAACAACAGAAAGTTTTTTTTTTTTTTGGTGGGTATTGTGAGTGGGAAGGTCTCTTTGAATTCTTTCTCCAGTTGCTTGTTCTTGGTGTAAAGAAAGGCCATTGATTTTTTTTTTAAGGTTAATTTTGTATCCTGCCACTTTGCTGAAGCTTTTTAAGATGCTGATCTCTTCTTGGTCGAGCTTTGGTGATTCCCAGGATTTCAGATATTCATCCATTTCTTGTAGGTTTTCAAACTTGGTAGAATATAGGTTCTTGTAATATTCCCGTATGATTTTCTGGATCTTTTCCTTGTCTATTGTGATATTTCCCTTTCCATCATGGATTGTATTGATTTGGAGTTGTTCCTTCTTTCTTTTGGTTAACTGGGCTAGAGGTCTGTCTATCTTGTTTATTCTTTCAAAGAACCAACTTTTGGATTCATTACTTTTTTGTATTGTTTTCTTTGTTTCTATTTCATTGATTTCTGCTCTGATTTTTGTTATTTCTTCCTGTCTGTTGCATTTAGGGTTCATCTGTTGTTGCCTCTCAAGTGCTTTTAGCTGCAGTGTTAGATCATTCAGTTGTGCTCTTTCTGTTTTTCTAATGTAGGCACCCAGGGCTATAAACTTCGAGTCTAGGTATTTTCAAAGCACATTGCCTGTTGGATTATTTTATCAGATTTCTGAACTGTGAACACTTAGCTATACGGATATAGTTACAATAGATTGACGTTTTGTCTATATCACCTGTCAGTTTTGCATATATACATACTTTTAATATTTATCATTAAATATAGATTTCCTGGGGCTAGAAAGGTTGCTCAGTGCTTAAGAGCACAGACTGCTCTTGTAGAAGACCTGGGTTCAACTCCCAGCACCCACATAGAGCTAAGAACTGTCTTTAACTCCAGTTCCAGGGGAATCTGAGGCACTATTCTGACTTCTGCAACATTGCAAGACATGAGTGCACAGACCTACATGAAGACAGTACACTCATACACATAAAAATAATAAATAAAAATTTTAAAGAAGAATAAATATAGATTACCCATATATTACTGTTAATTTAAAATTCTACTGTAATTTTAATGGACTTTCTAGCACATTACATTGAACAAGAAACTGTAAATGAGATATTTCCACATGTAGTACCAAACCCAAATACTTCAGGTAATTATTATGATGGAATGAGGGTAGGTTTTAATGGATCAAGCTACCTAACTGTACTGATTATTTTTATTTAACCAAGTGGTTACATGGGCCACTTGTGGACTGTATGAATAAATATGCCTCCAAAAATGAACAGTCTCACCTACTCAGAGGGTGGAGTTAGTTTTTGTATTGTATGCTGTCGCTTCAAAATGTAACAACTGAACATTAAGTGTGAGATTATGCATAACCCAGGTAAATCCTATGAATATTACAGAACCAAAAATAACAGCTAGGAATATGCTGCAACTATGGAATTAATTTGCTCATACTTTAAAACAGTGAAAGATGAGACTGCCTCTAAAAACTGGAAGTGTTTGTGAAAGTGTGTTTATGTATGTGTGCGTTTCTGGAATCTTTCCTGTCTATTTCTATACTTTTAAAATTAAGCATTCTCCAAACATCCATTAATTAATTTATTTACTGAAATCAAGAAAAATCTTGTATGTTTATGGCGAATAGTATATAACTGGTGATTAATTTTCTTAATATTTTTATTTATATAAGTGTTTCTCTGAAAGAAAGAGGCTTTAATTTATCTTTCCTTGTTGTCTAGATATAGCATGAGTTTTAGTTTCTGTAGTGATTAATAACATAAATAACAGCTTTTTCCTAAGCTTCCTAGCAACATTTTAGAAAATAGGATTTTTATAAGTGGAATCTCCTTTCTTAACATAGTAGTGTATTTATCCCATTATTAGTCAAGATGTACAAATGAAATAGAAAATTGCTTAATACAGATCTTCCTCAAAGAATTTTATATATGAAACTTTTAAATAAAATTTAGCATATATAAGTCAAAAGACTAAATTTCTGGGGCTGGTTAGATGGCTCAGCAATTAAGAATACTGGCTGCTATTGCAGAGGACCTAGTTTGATTCCCAGCACCCACATGGTGGCTTAGAACCATTCATACTTCCAACTGCAGGAAAATCCACTGGCTTTGACCTTCCTTCACCAGCCCAGGCATTACAACAGAAGTGTGCACTTACACTCATGTAAGCATTTTGTTCATACACACAAAATAAAAGTTATAAAATATATTTAAAAAATATACATAGATAAATGTGCATTATTTATATTAGTCTTTCCTCGAATTTGAGTAATTTGTTCTACTAAACACATAATAGATACAAGAAAATCATATCATATTAAATTTCATCAATTTATTCAACAATTAGTCATACAATCAAATGAAAACATTTGTTGCTTTTACCATGATCACAATGTTATTTAAGTGCCTAGAGATATTTCCCTCAAATTTCAGTTTCTAATGATAGAAAATTACCATTAATATTTACAGGAAGAAAATACATATGAAAAAAAGGGAGTGTAGTTAATTCTAAATTAACTGGGAAAAGTGCTGGAGGAATGGAGGATGACACCAAGATTTCCGACAGTTTCGAGGGTGGGATGATGATCACCAGACAGGCAGAAATTTTTTCTTCTTCCTATGTTCTGAAAATCTAATGACAAAACATAGTTCATATTTGAATTACATAGATAAAAATACCTTTTAACTAGTATTACCTTCTATAAAGCTAAATGCACTCTTTCTATTTCTCACATAGATTAGCTTTCATTTGCCTTTAAAAGAATATTCCCAATCAAATTTAAATCTCCTTGTCAGTAAAGGCAAGTAAAGAAAGGTTTAGTTGCTATAGCATTTTGCTATAGCATGATTGCTATAGTATAGCTGCTCTTCTGTCCCTCAGACAACTTAGCCTTTCCATGATAGGAACTTAGGGCAAATCTTTCCTGATTCTTTTCTCACTTTAAGAAGTCGCTTAAATGGAGCATGCTATTTTCTCGCAGGATTTCTCGCAATATTCTCAAGGATTCATTTAAATACATATTATTTTCTCCTTTCCAGGCTCCTGGGTAACTTCTTAAGAGAATGGCAGCGGGAACAAAGGAAGCATTTTGAAGATTAAACTGGTAATGCTGACTGCCAAATAGATGAGGTAGGAAAAGGAGAAGACTCAGTAGAGAAATAAGCTCTTGCACACAGCAAGATTCAGGAAGGAGCTGGAAATAAAGGAACAAAAAGGTTTTGTAGTTTTTAATTTAATTTTGGTTATGCTATTTGTACAGATTAGTTCATAGAATAAAGGAAATACTTTGAACAGGCAAAAAGCCAAAACATATCTTTCATAGAATACAGAGCCATCCTTTCTTCCTAATGATTTCTGGATATAATAGGTCTATAGAGATGGATATGGTGCAGTTTTTTTAAAAGGACTTATTAGTATCTTTAACAATCTGGTTGAATAGTTGCACAACTTAAATAGAATTCTTATTGCTGATATATATTCCTAAGTGCCAAAGTATGCTGTTTTGGGATGTTATTCCAAAAATATAGGACCATATATGATGTTCAATGACCAAAGAAATTTTTGACATGTTATCTGCTGTATTACTTTCACCTCAGTTGACATTGCTTCCTCAAAGTTCAGAGGTTGCTTTTAACATAACTTAATTCAACTCATGTAGACAAAAAGAAACACTTAGTTTTTGTGGTCATCTGGGATGAGATGGCAGCACTAAAGGTCTCAGTGACAGTGTTTCAGGGACATATTTCCAGGATCTGACACATTCAGCAGAGAAAAAGAAGATGAAAAACTGGCCTTTTGCAGAAAATGTGATAAAAGCAGCCTTTCAGCAAAAGAAAACTAACAGCCAATGGAGGTTGATCCACCTATGAGACCTGGAGGTCATCACTTATTCAAGTGGAGATCAGAGAATGAGCTTCCCAGGAAGAGGAAGCAGATGATCTGAGAGAGAAAGCTTTTTAAGGAAGTGCTTTATTTAACAGAACTTGACTTCTTTGTCAGTGATTTTACACAGAAACAAGCTTCTAGGCTCGGTGTACAAGAAAGCAGACACACCCAGAATCCTTAAGCAAACATGCTAGGAGGTCATCTTAAAACAGCTGTCCTTGCTTACTTGTTGCACATGAGTAATACTAATAAGGAGAATGTCTTGCCCTAGAGGGAAATTAGATTTATTACACATATTTTTTAAAAGCCAACAAATGAAGCCCAATTATAAAACAAAGATCAAGGGGATGTTTCTTGACGATCTTAATGATTTATGCTGAACACAAAACATACTCAGAAGGTCACTTTGAACATCCAAATGATTGTTAACACAAAGAAAATTCAGCACTGCTTTGATAAAGAGGCCAGAATTCTGGAGGTAAAATCTTAGGCAAACAAACAAACAAAGGACAAAACAGACAGCAGTAAAACTACAGGAGTGAGAAGAATACATATAAACAAATAATCCAGATGTTAAGAAGTTAAGCAGAAGATAGTAACTTCTAAAACTTGTCATAGTTCTATAATTATACAATATTATTGTAAAATTAAATATGATCTTTAAAATGAAAGTGTTCTACCCAAAAAATGATTTAATAACTAAAACATATAAAACATGTATCACAAACCCAGAAAAACACATGACGTATGGTGTCCTTCATTTGTGGATCTTAACACCCAACTTTTACATGTAAGTCAAGCTTGATGCTACTACAGATAGAACTTGAAGTTTATGTCTATATTTTCCCAAGTTCTAAGATTTATGAGACAGAATCAATCTCTCCTTTGAAAGTACATTAACACACGCCTTTAATCTTAGCACTTGGGAGGCAGAGGCAGGCGGATCTTTGTGAGTTCAAAGCCAGCCTGGTCTACATAGCGAGTTCCAGGACAGCTGGAGCTACAGGGAGACACCTTCTCAAAAAGACAAAAAAGAAAAGAAAAGAAAGTACATTAAAAAATACATCAATGTGCTACATAACATGGCAATATAAAGTTATAATTTTTGTGCCTGCATGCAAAATTACTGTTAAAAGGTGAATCCCAAATGTGTTTTGGAATTAACTTATAGTTTATTTTCAGATACTGTCATTTTAGTAAATATGTTGAGTTTATACATGCATATTTTAGAATAATATAAAATTAAAGGGGATAGCAAAAATAAGAAATAGAAGGAAGTATAATAACTAAACCGAACTGTTATAATCCTCAAAATAAAAATGTGCAATTATATATTAGAATAAAATTTGAAATTCTATGTCTATTGTGATTTCTGAGCATTTACTACTGACAAAACTATGCTGCCTTGCTTTAATAATAATGTGAAATTTGTTAATTCTACAAAAAAGATAATGTGTATGAAATATACAAAAATTCAATACAACACAAAATTAAAAAATCATGTTTCTCTTAATTTTATTCTAAATAATATTTATCAGTAAGAAAATACAGTGAGTTTGTATTATTTACTTTTTTGTGGCTGTCATTAAAATACCATGACAAAGTCAACTTATAGAAGTTTATTTAGCTTATGGTTCCATAGGGTTAGAATCCATCATGGTGAATGAAAGTGCTGATGAAAGACCCTCAGAGACTGGGGTGGCTCTCACTCAAATCTCGGGATGGAACGATGCCCAAAAAATCAGCCAGAGACCATTCTTGCTGTAACTACACGAGGTTTATTCTGGAGAAAAACCACTGCACTGGGGTCGAACTCGTAACCCATGCAGGGGCAGAGGAGATCGACCCCCGGAGACTGGGGTAAGGAGTTTTTAAAGGAAAAAAAAAATCCACCAGGTATGAGGAAGTGGGGAGGGGAACCTTATCTTGACACACAGGCGGGCGTGACTCAGTTAAGCACCACAAGGTATGAGGAAGCAGGGAGGGCTTATAGCGTACATGACTAGGAGGCCTCATAAGATGGCAGTACCATGGTTCCTAAAGACAGATTTTAAGGGTGCATAAAACCTTGGGGCAAGGGTCCTTCACTGAACATCACAGAAAGCCTAGCCATCACACCTTAAAGTAGGCACAGGAAGCAGAGAACAACTGGAAATATGGTCTAGCTTAAGAACTCTCAAGGCCCACCCCAGGGACTTGCTTCCTCCATCAAAGCAGCACTTCTTAAAATCTCCCCAAAGAGCACCATCAACTGGAAACAAAATGTCCAAATACTCAGAGCCTGTGTGAAACATTTCCATTCAAAACACCAAAGATAAATTAGACTCAAATAGATATGCCATCAAATTAATTTTCATAGTTTGCATTCAAACACTGTTTTGATTGCATTAAGAAATATCCTTTACCTCAGTTTTGTCTTTCTCCTTTCAAATATTTTACTGTTACAGTTATAGAGGGTTTGGTAAAGTTTTCTGCTCTTTAGCAAAACATGGTTGCAGAATTGGGAATGTGTCTTGCATATTTTATCCTCTCCTACAGAGATGAAAATTTGGTGCCCCAGTAATAAAAAAAGAGTTTATTTTTTAATGTATTTTTATTTTTTGTGTATGAGTGTTATGCCTGCAAGTATGTAAATGTCTCTGTGTGATGCAGTGCCCACAGAAGTCTGAAGTGAGTGTCATATCTCCTACCTACAGCTGGTGTTAAAGATAGTCGTTATCCATCATGTAGAGGCTGGGATTCGAAGCAGGGTCTTCTGTGAGAACAGCCATTCCTCGGTGCTGCTGAGACATCTCACTAGCACCAAAGTGAAAGTATAAAAGAAACCTAATATTTGAGAGTTACAGAAATCTCTTTCCAAATAATTAGTGCATTTTTTAAATAAGTAAGATGATAAATTCAAGAAAAAAATCTAGTTCTTGGACAGAACTTTCTTCAAGACTTATCTACTGGCCAACACTTGAATGAGTGTGGAGAGTCTGGAACACTTCAAATACTGCACCTATTTATAATTTATCTTTGGCCATCATTAGCCAATAAATAATCAAGTCTTGCCCATATCTCTTTCTGGCTTAACATCTTGTGAGTAGGAGACAAAAATCTTTAGGAATGCATAAACTTAAGAAAGTATAGCCTTTCCTAAAAAGGCTAAGAATGTCATCAGTTAGCATCAAATCCTAAACTAGAGTTCTGTCACTTTGCCTGTGGAATATAGCCACAAATGTATTTGAAAGTAATTTGATTTAGGACTTCTTTGTTTTATTTCTATAAAAAAAAACAAAACACAAAATTGGTACCTCATTGCAACACAGTACTTGCTTAAATAGAAGTCTGTGTTCCTGGATCATGATCACTCATATTTGGCTTCAAAATAAATTATCCCTTTCATTTCATTGAGATGAGGACTCTTTCTTTTTTCTACATAAGAATATTGGCTATTACCCTGGTGTGGTGGAAAACACATTTAATCCCAGCACTTGGGAAGCAGAGGCAGGTGGATCTCTGTGAGTTCAAGGCCAGCCTGGTCTACAGAGCAAGCTCCAGGCCACCTGAACAAAAGGGAGACATTGTCTCAAAAATAACCCCCCAAAAGAATATCAGCTATCAAAAAACATATCAAACTCATGTTACAGTTGGCATATGTCTGTAATCCTGACACTGTACAGGTCTCACCAGGGGGATCAGCCTGTTCTCAGCTACCAGGTATGTTTGAGGTCCACTTGCTACATGAGCCTCTGTCAGGAAAGAAAGAAGAAGGAGATAAAGCGATAAGAAAGAAGAAAGAAAGGAAGAAAGGAAGAAAGGAAGAAAGACAGAAAGACAGAAAGACAGAAAAACAGAAAGGAAACAAGAAAGAAAGAAAGAAAGAAAGAAAGAAAGAAAGAAAGAAAGAAAGAAAGAAAGAGAGAGAGAGAGAGAGAGAGAGAGAGAGAGAGAGAAAGAAAGAAAGAAAGAAAGAAAGAAAGAAAGAAAGAAAGAAAGAAAGAAAGAAAGAAAGAAAGAAAGAAAGAAAGAGAAATAAAGAAAGATAGAAAAAAGAGAGGAAGTAGGAAGGAGGAAGGAACAGAGAGACATGGAAGGAAAAACAGGAAAAGATAGTGGATTACGGCAAAATGAAATTTAATAAAGGTGAACTTAGTATTGGGCTTGTATGTTAAAAATTCCATGTGGACAGGGCTGGAGGGATGGCCTAGCAGTTAAGAGCACCGACCGCTCTTGCAGAGGACCCGGGTTTGAGCCCCAGCACCCACATGGCGGCTCAGAACCATCTCTAACTCCAATTCCAGGAGAACTCCAGTTCCAGGGGACTCCAAGACCCTCTTCTGACCTCCGCGGCATTGCACAACACGGATGCACAGACCTACATGCAGACAGTACATTCATACACATACAAAAATAAATAATAAAAAAATTAAAAAAAAATTCCATGTGGACGTTGCAACGTGCAAGAGACAAGTTTTGTCCATATAAATACATTCAGAGCTTTCTGTTTGTGAAGTAAATGTGAGCCAGCAGTGAAACTTGGCTGCCAAAATGACCCAAATTTTGACTTTATTTGTAGTAATAACTGGCAATGACTGATAGTTCCACTTGTTCATGCAATCTGTGTCAGACAAAAAAAACATAACTGTGATCAGGACCTTTGACTGATAGACTGAGGCACAGTGAGACAAAACAGCCAGTGCCTTGAAAGAGTCTTAGCAGTGGCATATGACGAATGCTTAAAGAAAGCAGAAATATTTAATAGGAAGAGTGAGAAAGTATAGGGGGCAAATAGCTCATGGGATGAACCTTGAGATTCAAGCCCTTCGTGGAAGCCCATCTCTCATAAGTCATTCAAAATTAGAACAGCATTGGGGGTTGGAGAGATGACCTAGCGGTTAAGAGCGCCGACCGCTCTTGCAGAGGACCCGGGTTCAATCCCCAGCACCCACATGGCGGCCGAGAACCGTTTGAAACTCCAATTCCAGGAGAACTCCAGCTCCAGGGGAATCCGACACTCTCTTCTGACCTCCGCGGCATTGCACGACATGGGTGCACAAACTTGCATGCAGACAGTACATTCATACACATACAGAAATAAATAAAATTAATAAAAAAAATAGAACAGCATAAAAGCCAAGAAGAGTCATACAGGAACTAAAAATTAATTTTTCTTTTATGATTCCTAATATCTTTGGTAGATTAATATATTCTAGTATTTCAGAAAAAAATTATCTTTCCCCATCTTCCGATCGTTTCCCCCCTTTTATTTTTTATTTTTTAATTTAATTTATTTTTTTATGTGTATAAATGTACTGTCTGCATGTAGGTTTGTGCACCCATGTCGTGCAATGCTGTGGAGGTCAGAAGAGGGCGTCGGATTCCCCTGGAAGTGGAGTTAAAGATGGTTCTCAGCTGCCATGTGGGTGCTGGGGATCGAACTCAGGTCCTCTGCAAGAGCAGTAGGCACTCTTAACTGCTAGGTCATCTCTCCAGCCCCTGTCTCCATCTTTTAAATTAAAAAAAAAAAAAGTCTCTTAAGTACATTCTCCATGGTATTCTGTATCTGTGGTGTTTCATAGGTATTTGTTTCAGGTACTTTGAAAGTCACCACCAAACGATCAATTATGTTAGAATTGTTAGTACTAATACCAGATACAAACAACTTTATTAATCAAAGAAAAACTAATAGAAATAAACATCCACATACTTTTACATTTCTCCCTATTTCTGGTGAGAGTGCCATAGGTTATCAAGATTTTTATCTTATATATTTAATTGGATTGTGTTACAAGGAATCCAGATTGTAGGAATGCACCTGTCTAGTGTAGCAAAGCTAGCATGCCAAACTTATGCTCTGCAGGTAGATGTTCTCCTCATTATCTTGAATGACAAGCTTAACCGTGACCCAGGAGATAATCTAGTCATCTTCTGGGAGTGTAAGCAAACTTACTCATTGTTCTAAAAATATAAACTTCCACTAATATTCCATGACTGGTTATTATGCAACATAAAAAGGAGTCCAAAACATAATAATCACCCCTACCCACCACCCAAGAATAAAAAAATGATGAGGGGAAATACATTGGAACAAGTATTTCCCTCAAAGGATCAACATTTGGAATTTTATGTTTAGGTATAGTTTCATTTTAAATTTTCTATGACTGGAGGTAAACATTGTGGTTTTGTTACACACATGTGCACATGTATGCGGAGATATATGCATCTGTTCTATGATCTTTGATTTGGACTTATCTTTTATGCACAATAACAAAAATAGTTCTTGTAGAAAATAAATGATTTTAATATCGTAGTTATAGACAACATATTTGATTTTAACTGTTTAAAGTCATTTTTAATCAAAATGATGAGTCAGCTTAGAAATTGTGGTGCTCAGAATCAGGGGTGGCAAGAAAGAACAGACAAAGAAAAGTTTATTGAGCATCCTGCAAGGAAGCAATGGACAGGACAGCAGTACAACTGCCTGTCAACTTTAGACTGGTCATTTTCATAAGAAATTGTCCTTTTTATGCTTAGTGTGGTGGTGCATGCCTTTAATTCCAGCACTCAGGAGGCAGAAGCAGGTAGATCTCTATGAGTTCCAGGCCTGCTGGGACTACAGGGAGACCCTGTCTCAAAGACAGAGAGAGAGAGAGAGAGAGAGAGAGAGAGAGAGAGAGAGAGAGAGAGAGATTGATTGTCCTTTTTGTCTCAGTTCCTACCATACAAATTATAGCAGTTCTGATTGACCAATATTTGACTGTGGAGAAGGGCTGGGTTTTTTGGATAGCAGGTATGTGGTATGATGTTAATTTTGGAAGACCAAACACAGTTACTTACTATAATGGTTCCCAGGCTTCTTTGTTCCTAGTATACAATGTCTTGGATAATCTAATTTTCTGACACTTCACTTGATTTCCTGAGATCTGCTTTTACTATAGATGACATAGTGATCATTTTTTAAATGAAAGTGAGCCAGACTACTTCTCAACTTCTCATGTACAATACTGGTTCCTTTAGAATTCACACATTTTCACCATAAATATATAAGACTTTTGTTTTCTGGCCTTATTTTTTCTGACCTCATTTCACTATACTAAAAAAATAAAATTCTATTCTGAATTCTGTGATCCTTTGGATGGAAAGCCTGTTGTTCTCTCTCAAGGGACCCAAGTCATGTATTCCCCCAGGTTCATCAGGTCTCTGCTTAATGTGTTGTCTTATGTATTCTGTTTTTTGGATTTCCAAAATAATTGTGAGATGTCAACTAATTGTCCCTCACCAAAACTTCTCCTTCTGGAACTTTATTTCTCTACTAATCTTTATTGCAATTTGATATATGATTCAAATACAAAGGCAGAAAGGGAAAAACCTACACATCAGTTATTCCTTTGTATCATTATATGACTGAAATATAAACTTGGATATTTTATGTGCTCAAGAATGTACATTTTTGGGCTGGAGAGATGGCCTAGCGGTTAAGAGTGCAGCCCGCTCTTACAGAAGACCCGGGTTTGATCCTCAGCACCCACATGGCAGCCAAGATCCTTCTGAAACTCCAATTCCAGGAGAACTCCAGTTCCAGGGGAATCCGACGCCTTCTTCTGACCTCTGCGGCATTGCACGACACGGGTGAACAAACCTGCATGTAGACAGTACATTCCTACACATACAGAAATAAATAAAATTAAAAAAAATGTACATTCTTGTTAGCTGGGCGTGGTGGCACGCATCTTTAATCCTAGCACTTGGGAGGCAGAGGCAGGCACAGGTGGATCTCTATGAGTTCAAGGTCAGCCTGGTCTACAGAGTAAGTTCCAGGACAGCCAGAGCTACAGGGAGACCCTGTCTCAAAAAGACCAAACACACACACACACAAGCAAACAAACAAACAGAATATACATTCTTTAATTTAATGAATTTTTTCATGTTATCTGTTCATAATCTCTTGAATGTTTTATTATTCAGAATAATTTAAATTGCAATTGTATTCGAACAGAATTGGTATACATTGTTCTAACACCTCATTATGCAAAGAAGTTTCACAGAGGTTACATGACTTGCCCAAGGTCTTTTAGCTTATAAACTTCAAAAAGGAGAAATTAGCCTTGATTTGATTTACAGTTTTTTCTCCTCTAAATTCACTTCTCCTTTAGTGAGATAAAAATTAAAGTAGTACTTATACATGTATGAAATGTGTCTTGTGTGCTGTACATATACACATGGAAGTGTAATTTACTATTACAGGAGCATACAGTGGTTCTGGGAATATTGTTGTGTCAATGTGATGTCATCCTGTGACTCTTATATTTACCACTTATATGATAAAAAGCACATGCTTATTCTAGTTTAACAAAAATTTACTTGCCCTTCATACAGAAAATAAAGAATGGAAAATGCCTAGTAACAATGCTAGATTTCACTAAAAAATACTAAAAAAAATACTATATTATTGTTCACAAAATTTCTACATTTTTATAATAAAAAGAAAATCTTTTTTCTTTCTGGGAAATTATGGATCACCATATTCCTAAATAAAATATGTGAACTCTAAAAAACAAGAGAAAATTGTCTATGTAGATGACTCTCAGATAAGAATACTAATTTTTCTGTTCATAAAAAAAGAAAGTTGCTTCAAAAAAAAAACCACATTAATTACTTTAAAGTCTGTCTAAGCAAAATAATGGCTTTATAATGACAAAAGCCTATTTATGTTTGCAATATCAAGGAGAAAATATGAATTTTTCAAGACCTATAGAATTGTTTGAGAATTGTGCAAAATTACTCCTGTTCAAAGTTGTAAAACTTGCTATTTTGCACTTTCTTTTTTAACTCAAATTTAATTTTATTGCATGTACACAGATTAGGATTTTTGAGATTATGATAGATATTTTCTGGCTCCTTTTTATTTGATTTGGAAAATTGATTAATAAATCAAATAATGTTTCTAGAAATAAAAAGTAATTTCATTTACTCCCTAATTCAAATACTACAATCTCCATCAAAGTCTACATTTCCTAGTATCTTTGATTTCCCTCTATACATTAACCATGTGTCTCTCTCTGTTAGTGGCTCCAATTCTGCCTCTGTCTACTCCTCTCTCTGAAGTGGGATTTATTTCTCAAACACACTAAGTTTTATGCTTCTCTTTTACATTTTCAATTTACTTTTCACTTAGATTTTTTTAGATTTATTTTCATTTTTTTGTTCAACCATTTCCTTTCTTTAAAATTTTTTTTATTAATTTTATTTCTGTATGTGTATGAATGTACTGTCTGCATGCAAGTCTGTGCACCCGTGTCGTGCAATGCCGCGGAGGTCAGAAGAGGGTGTCGGATTCCCCTGGAACTGGAGTTCTCCTGGAATTGGAGTTTCAGATGGTTCTCGGCCGCCATGTGGGTGCTGGGGATCGAACCCGGGTCCTCTGCAAGAGCGGTCCATTTCCTTTTAATATTTTATTATATTTATATTATGTGTATGAGTATATTGTCAGCATTTGTGTAAGTGCATTCATGTCATTCAATGGCTGCAGAGGTTAGAAGGTATATGATTTTCTGGAACTGGAATTGTGGATGGTTGCTGGCCACCATGTGGGTCTGGGAATCAACCCCCATCCTGTGTGAGAACAACTACTCTTTTTTTTAAATTTTTTTTTTTATGGGTATGAATGTACTGTCTGCATGTAGGTTTGTGCACCCGTGTCGTGCAATGCCGCGGAGGTCAGAAGAGGGCGTCAGATTCCCCTGGAACTGGAGTTCTCCTGGAATTGGAGTTTCAGACGGTTCTCGGCTGCCATGTGGGTGCTGGGGATCGAACCCGGGGCTGGAGAGATGGCATAGCAGTTAAGAGCGCCGACCGCTCTTGCAGAGAACAACTATTCTTAACCACTGAGCCATCTCTCCACCCCCAGTTGATCAATTTCTTTAGTTTCTTGTTCAATGTCTTCCCAAATACCTTTTTCTGATGAAGGTGCTGAGAAACAGTTACTATCTACTGCTCAGCCCTAAAAATTATGTTTATTACACTCTCTTTAAGGCCCCGAACACAATGCTAGAGAGGAGCATGAAGAATATAAGAGTCAGAAAACACAAAAGACTCCTGTGAAATGATGTTTTCTAGTCCTGGTATAGCTAGCATCGTTTTTAAGAAAAAGTATTTTATTTATTTATTTTTTTATTTTATCTGTCTGATCAATAGGTTGCCTGTACGTGTGTGAGTTTGCACTTGTGCAGTGCCAATGGAGGTCAGAAGAAGGCATTGGAGACCCTGGAATTGGCATTAGATGGTTGTTAGCTGCCCGTGTGGATGCAGGGCCCAAACACTTATCCTCTGCAAGAACAGCCAGTGTTTTTAACAGCTGAGCCATCTCTCCAATCCCAACGTCTTTTTGACTTCAAAGGAGCACCTCTGTGCGCTTGGACAAAGTCCTTGAGTAAAGACCCAGGTGGCCCTATTTCTTCCTGTTGAGCTATGGGATGTTGATGGATTCCATTCCGGGAGACGGCCAGACATTGACCGCAGCTGTGTGCCCATTAATGAGCCCCTGATGCTCCAATGAATAGCTCCAAACCTGTGATCACTTGGACAGTTCTGGCTAAACTCAGTAGGTCACACAATAAAACAAAGACAGGAGCTCAGGAAAGGGACTTAGGGTTGGAAGAGAGTTAAGAAAATTAGAGTGTGACAATAATCAGAACGTACTATATATATTTATTAAATTATCAAAGAACAAATTTAATAAAAGATGACAAGTTTCCTTGTTCTTAAAATAATTCAAATATTTCTCCCTTTACCACTCTCTACATATTTTCCAATTTATCTTTCTTAAACATTATATTCAAATTAAAATAGTATACATTTTTTTCTCTATTACCAGTCTTTAAAATGTGGGGTCTTAAAGTGAGATGACACCAAAAATGCCTGAGTATGTTTAGCTATCATTAAACAAAAGTTATGGAAGAGGACATTTGACTTAGAACACGTTAGAAATTTCATCATTGAGATTCATATTTTTTATATTCAGAGAATATATGTAAAATAAATAAACTTAAAAGGAAGCTGTTAATAAGTGGATGGAAGTGAATTTAGCCTAATAGTATGAATTTGTATCAATTATTTGGCTATCTGGTAAGAAGTGAGCAAAACTTAAAACTGAACACTCTTCCTATAAGAGTTGGTAATTTAGTATTTTTTTATTAATTTTATTTATTTCTGTATGTGTATGAATGTACTGTCTGCATGCAGGTTTGTGCACCCGTGTCGTGCAACGCCACGGAGGTCAGAAGAGGGTGTCGGATTCCCCTGGAACTGGAGTTCTGGAATCGGAGTTTCAGACGGTTCTCGGCCGCCATGTGGGTGCTGGGGATCGAACCCGGGTCCTCTGTAAGAGCGGTCGGCGCTCTTAACCGCTAGGCCATCTCTCCAGCCCGGTAATTTAGTATTTTAAAGTGCATGTGCATAGATGTTTGACTCCCATGATAAAAATTTGCCATACAAATTAATTAATGATGAGTCTTCATGGGTTGTTCTTTCCAAAATGTGTTACTACTTATTCACTACACAAAGAGGTGCCATTTTTAGTGGAAAGTATTTATAATGAGACATTCATGCTTCCTGTTTTTTCTTTTTTTTATGCCTTAGGTCATCATATATATATANGTTGTTCTTTCCAACATACGTGTTACTACTTATTCACTACACAAAGAGGTGCCAATTTTTAGTGAAAGTATTATAAATGAGACATCATGCTTCCGTTTTTTCTTTTTTTTATGCCTTAGGTCATCATATATATATATAATATATATAGAATAATATATATATATATGACTGGTCCTCTGCAAGAGCAGTCGGCACTCTTAACCACTCAGCCATCTCTCCAGCCCAGAAATTTTCTTTTTATTTTACTTATTTCTCTAGACTTATCAAGCAAAGTTTACAATGTTTATGTCTTCCTCGGGTCTATACCAAATACCCTTGAAAGAAATATTTTTCTGGAGCAAAATTCATGACTTTTTACCTGTAATGTAACATATGACAGTTTTTCCTAGGTGGCAGAACCACACTGGGAAATAGCAGTTCAGATATACTTAGAATGATGCATTTATATTTACTCTAAAAGGTTGCAACTTTTACATTTATATCTGCTGCTAAATTAATTTACATTTACTGTGAGTGCATACATTTTTGTCAATATATTAAAAATATAGAAGAAAAGTAATCCTTCATAATTAATACAGGAATCATTCATGCATTTTTATGTTTAAAGGGGAAAAATGATTCTTAACAAAAAGTTGATGACTACAGATGAGAATACCTGTGTTTATGAAAGCAAAAAAAAATGGTAGAATATAATTGGCACTCATGAATATGTAACAGACATAGAAGTAGTTTTAGAGAAAAAGTGCCTGAAGATGTAACTAAGAAGTAGATTACTTGGTCATCAGGTAGGAAGCCCTGGGATGGAACCTCAGGACTGGCAAAAACAATGTATTAACCTAATTCATAGATTAACATACCATACAAACCTCTGTGTCTATACTAAAGTAACCTATCATAACAATTAGTACTTTTTAAATACCTATATATCTAATTGTTTGTGCTTCATTAGTAGGATTGAAAAGTTACCCATGGACAAACTATCAGCCCATGAAAGGAAACAGTCAGAATTGACCAGAGTCCAAGACAACAGTTCCAGAGAAAGTAGACTGTTTTGCTTCTCGTCCACCTTTGCCCCTTTTCTAAGCCTAGGGAACAATCTGCGGAAGAGGGGGCATGATGGAATGTAAGGGCTGCAATTGGGGGGTGAATGGTGAAACTACAACAATATAGTCTGGACACTCATCTGATCAACTTGATTGAACATACAAATCCCCCCAGCTGGATGGTGGCACCCATGGGCTGTGTGGGTTTGGGCACAACTGCTTGCAAATTGATTTTACATGATGGATGCTTGTAATTATAAATGATTACTTATTTTTATAAAATGAAAAAAATAAAGAATTAATTAAAAATAAATAAATAAATAAAAATTAAGAAAATAATGTATTAAAAATATTCACTTTTAATTTACACATGCATAGGCATGATATTTTGTTCAGAATTAGTGGGAGAGAATAGCCATGAATTTTTTGCCTTAATATATAGCATCATGTTTTAAGTATACTCTAACCAGAGAGGATTAACAATTTATAGAGGAAATAAACCACAGAATAACCAAAGAAAAAATTTGACTCAAAATACTGTATGTTTTAAGCTAAATAACATCATTGTTCAGAAATTAAAAGGCATGGATCTTTTCTAAGACAGATACAGTGGTTCTACTGCAATATTAAATTCAAGTTAAAAATCACATTTTAAGGGAGGAGGTGTCTCCTCTTGTTATATAGCCTTCAGCTATACACATGCACTCATGTGTACATATTATATGTGCATTTCAGTAGACATTTAAAGCATTGCATTTCCTGCTGGTTTTTCACACCTCCTAAGGATTTTTATCTTTCACCTCTCCTTTCTAGCCCCCATCCTCTCTCCCCAGTAAAAGTACCTCATTTTTACCATTTCCCACTTAATAATACCTGTCTCCTCTTATCTCCCCTCTCTTGAGATCCTTCTTTCTCTTTCCCTCATGGTTCCTTATCTATCTCTCCCTCTTCTAATCCCAGATAAATACTCTCATTTTCCCATTTCAAACTTGCTAACACATGTTTCTTACTATACAGCTTTCTCTGGTTCTTTTTTTCCCTTTACCATTATGTTTTCTTTATGTTTCTTGGTTCTTATGGTTACATCAAAGCATATACTCACATATAAGTATTTAGTGATTATATTCACAAATGATAGAGAACATATTTAGCTCATTTTAAGTCTTTGTTACTTATATTAGTATAATAGATTCTAATTCCATCCAATTGCCTTAATATTTCATGATTTCATCATTTTTCACTGCTGAGTATTATTCTATTGTATAAATGTACCACATTTTAATTATCTGTTTTTCAGCTGAGGAACGGTTAGGCTGTTTCTGTTCTTAGATATTATGCAAAAAGCAGCAACAAACATGGATTTTCAGGTAAGGAACTTGGTCTGGTCTTCTTTAAGTTAGTGATGCTAGATATCCTGAACAACTTTCCATGGATGACCTCACATTGAAGGGCATCTGGCTATACAAACTTAAGTCAATAGGTTTTGATACATGACATGATACATGAAATCTGACATGTAATCTATGGATGTGAATAGGAAAGGAGGGTCTAAATATGATTAAGATGTGGTATATGAAATCCAAAATGATTCAATAATACATATATATTTTTTCAAAATTATATTTGAAATCATATTTTGGAGTTAACATACAGTTGATTCCTAGAGGTCATAATTTTGATGCATATGTGATGGTTATAGAGGCATACAAAGGGAGGGAAAAACAACCACATAAAGACTGGGTTAAGGAACTGAATGACACAGTTGAACTCTGCCCAAAACAACAAGGCTCTGCAGGGTAAATCTTTGGAAAGACTGAGAGAAAGATGCAAGACATGTATGGCAGAATGCATGATCAGGAGTGGGATGGGGGCAGCGAGAGGGGAATGTGCCTAAATTGGACTGAAAGATAATGAATGAAATACACAATTCATCAGTAAAAGTATTTACAATTATATTTGACTGTTATAAAATTATTTGTTAAGGTCAATACTTAATATGTCATACGTAACTTCCATTCACTCTCCCCTTGCCCTTTTGATTTGAAATTTTACTGTCATCTCTTATCATGTGTAGAGTAAAAAGTATTCTAAGTATATAGATGAGCAATATGCTGATATAATCACGGAATTTTAATAGCTAAATTTAAAAAGAAGGCTTGTAAAAATTTCCAGTCATCCTCTAAAATCATTAGAAACTCCTTCGAACAATGTTTATCTTTTAGAATTTAACATACTACTTCTTAAACATAGCATATCCTGAGTGGCATGATACTAAGGGCATATCTTTGCTTTATAATTATTGATTTCTCTTATATGTACTTATTAGCATTTCAACATTTTATAAAATGACAGATTATTTGGAAGTTAGTAATTGAATTGGAATCTCTATATTGATTACATTTAAAAAGTTGGCTCTATAATTTTATTTGCATTCTCAATTTAAGAAACATATAAGCACAAAAAAGGGAAAATGTGCTTGTTTATATCATCTTTGAAAGTTTGTATGTGACCAGAGATCTCCAAAGATAAATCAAAAGCAGATGTTTGAATATACTCTAAAATATAATACAGAGTACTTTATTACCTCTATATTTTACTGTGATAAAATTAAAAGTTATAGCAGACTTAACATTTTAGAAAATGTTTTATTTTCATCACTAAACTAATGAATTTTTTAAAGGTAATCAGGTTAATTCGCTTCTATTAAAAGAACCTATCAGTCACGGTTCCCCCTCCCTTACCTTCCACAGTAGACTTTCAAAATATTTTTCAAATGCTCCCAAGAAATCACTGTTGTTCTACCACATGCCATTCTGAGTTGTATCATATGATACTAGCAGTAATATAAAGTTACTAAGTGAAAGAGATATTGAACCTGAAATTTTTGACAAGGTAAATACAAGGCTGTCATCTTAAATTTCTAGCACTCAGGAGTCAGCAAAGTCTCAGGCAATGGAACCACATTTAGTCACACTCAGCCAATGTCTCACAACACTAGGAGTTAGGAGGCCTATTGATTTTTTTAGTTAACAACACTGCTGAAAGCCCCTGTTTCCTTCCTAAGTAGGATTAATGCCTTCTTCTGCAGTTCTCAATACCTCTTTAGTCAGGAAACAGCACTAATTCTCCTCAGTAGCTTATTTTTATGATAATAAAAATAAACTTTTGTATACTGATGTTGGAAAAGAGAGAGTTGATTATATGATTTTCAATTGTGTGTCCATAATCACTGTTCCACTAGAGACTAATAGAAAATAATTTTAATTTCCTTAAGCCTTTTAAAACATTGTACCACTTATCTTCTTTGTGATCCCTATTTATTTGCCTAACTCATTAGATGAGAATGAATTTGATATGGCTCTATTTCACTGACTGCTACTGAGTTCTTTTCGTATACAAGTACACTCATGTGTCTAAAAAACTTCAGCTCTAATCCCTTAGATTACCACATATTATATTTTAATTGTTTTTGTTGAATGGATTATCAGAGTACTATGTAATTGTTAGTCTTTCTTATCAACTTGACTGGATTTCTAATTATGCCTCTAAGTGTGCCTGTGAATGTATTTCCAGGGACTTCTTACCTTGAAGACCTACCCCAAAGGTGAGTGGAAGCATCCTATGATGTATGGTGGGGAAAGGAGGAAGCAAGCCTTCCCTGAATGAACACAAGCATTCTTTGCCTTCATCTTCCTGTTGTGTAAAGACATGAGGAGGTGAGGAATCAGAGGCAGTAGGTCTTTTACACCATGGCTTCCCCACCAGACTGAACTCAGTTATTTTCAGGTATGTTGTCACAAGAAGAAGAAAGTATTTATTACTCAATGCATGTTCCAAATATATTTTATTTCCTTCAGAAACTAGAATATTCAGATTTATTACCATAGCAACTCCATTCATATTTGGGAAGCAGAAAATTTTTGAATGATTTTTGAAACAAGATCTCTATGCAGCCTTAGCAGGTCTAGAACTCCATAGGTAGACCAGGCTGATGTAGAATCACAGATATTCATGTGCATCTGCCTCCAGAGTGCTCGGATTAAAGTTTGGACCTAAGCCTGCCTGACATAGACAATTTTAAGATAGCATAATGAATAGGTTGGACCTTGTTACACAATCCTGAATATTTTAGTATCCATGTATATGTGGTGGTCTTCCTTGTGGTTCTCATCCTCAGCCTTTCACCACTGTGCTATCCTCACAGCCTATGTGGTGGTCTTTATAGAAGGTCACTAGTGAGAATGTTTGAACTAATCGCTGGTATTTTCTCTAATAGGTGAATGCTGGTTTCCCCTCCTTTCATATCCTAGTGAAAGCTTCAGGCTCCCTTTTGCTGAATGACTCATTTTTTGTGTTATGCTTCAATAGCTGTAAATAATCATCTTCTCATTAATGAATGTAATTCACAAGATTACTAATTTACCATTAATCAAAATGTCCCACTATTAGCCACTGGCATTGGCATAATGCAATTGGCACTGGCTGCTCTTGCAGAAGACCTAGTTTTGATTCCCAGCATCTACTCAGTGGCAGCTAACAACCATCCATAACTCCAGATCCAGAAGAAAACAATGCCCTCTTCCGGTCATTTTGAACATTGCACTACAAGAGTACACATGCTGGCAGCACATTCAGACATGTAAAATAAAAATATTAAAATATTTAAAAATAAAATAATGTAATTGAATTTAAATCTCATAGTAGGATCGCATATAGAATGTGCCATTTATTTCTTTTATCACAAGTAATAATGTAAGTTCATTTTGTTTGACTATAAATTGAAAAATATATAGATCTGGTTAGAACAGATGAGGAGACCTGGGCTGGAGGCAGTTTATAGAATAACTTAGAGTAAGTAGAAGATATAAGTGTATTGGCATAGAATGACTATTGCCATCCTAATTGAGAAGGGGGTAGCTGTACAAAGATGAGAAAGAGATGAAGGAATTGGTCAATTCTTGAATGACAACAATAATCTAATCTAGTTTCTGATATAATATTAGATATTCTTACAAAATATTGTTTTTGTTTGCAATAATAAATGATTTGAAGGAAATATTAAGAAGGAAGACATTTTGCTATATTTCAAATGCTCCAGAATTTCACCTGTGTAAAGGAATGTGGGTTTTCAGTATCATCGATAGAAGTGCATTATATCACGTTGGAGGAGTACCAGCTCCCATTCTACTATAAGGACATAATGCAAATATATTTGAACAATGGTATCTTTAGAACACATTAAAAAAGTTGAGGCTGACATATCAGGGTAGGCTGGAAGCCTAGAACTACCACAGTGAAATGGGTAAAACAGTTCATTTTCTCTCTGATTACTCCTCCTCTCAATCAGCACTGCTCTGCTTAGCTTGTGGTCGCTCCCAAAGGGAGAGGAAAGAATAGGATATGTGTCTAATTCCTGGTTTTAGGAGGGCTGCCAACACATTGGTGATTGTTTCCATTCACTCAGAGTGCCAAGAAAATCTAAATCCTTTGGATGCCTAAGGCATGCCTGAACAATGAGGTCAAGGAGAGGTGAACACACAATAGACAGGAAAGCTCAATTTGATGCACAACTCACCACCACAGAAGTAAGGAAAAAAAGGAAGAACGTATCTAACATTGTAGCTTTTGGAGAGCTTCCCTCAGAGAACTGATGTCTGTTTTACCAAATTTGTGAGATATACCACCATCATAGCATTTCAGTAATCTGTATTAAATATTTAATAAGTCCAGAGTATTTTCTGTGTTCATAAGCTTTAATGGTGTTTTCTACTGCTTTTTAAAATTTATTATTTTGTATTTTATGTGTATGAACGTATTGCCTGAATGTATGGAAGTCTGTCCATGTCCTTCAATGTTCACAGACTTTAAAAGAGGGTACTGATACCTTTGTAACTAGAGTTATAAAAAGTTGCTAGCTGCCATGTGGGTGCTGGGAATTGAACTTGAGTCCTCTGCAAGAGCAATGGTATTAGTAAGTATATAAAGACAGATTACTGAAATATTATGATGATAGTATTTGAGTCACCATTACATCATTTGACATAATTTAAAAGACAAAATCATCACATAAAAGATTAGAATTATGAAATTATGTTAATATATTCAAAAGTAATTTATGACATCACAAGTATAAAGCAGAGATGGAACTAAGTTTAAAGTTACACGTGGTTCCAGTATATCAGTTTACAAAATTATATTACAAGTTGACCCAGGTAAAGTACCTCTGACTCCTGACACCACCACAAATCTATGACATCGCTTCCATGTCATTTCCAGGAACACCTTTAGTGGTCCCTCCTTCTACTCACAACTCTGGACCATCGATAGATACACAACCCTAGAGCCTAGCTCTGAACTCAAATAGTGATTCTTCCTTCCTTGCAAATACCGGGAGCCACAATACTCAGCCCCAAAGCCTTGCATCAATCTAGACATAATTGCCCCTCCATACAAATAAAAGAGCCATGTTTTGCCACACTCAAACATAGATAGGTAACCCTCATAAACTTCTCCCTGCCAGAAGTCACACCCGGTTTCCACCCACCAACGACCATGCAACCCAGAGATTATGAAAGGTCCTGATACATCAAACCTCCAACATGGCCTCCCCATCTAATTCCACCTGACATCCTATGCTAAACCACAGGAAGCACCACACCCAATTTGACCTCAATTCCTGCCACTAAAGTACCACTTTTGGAACACTGTGAGCTTTGCATAGTGTTCTGAAGATTGACAGCGAGAACGTACTAACTCTACAAGGGGTTTGCTCATGCATCAAAAATACCGTAGAGATCTCATATTCACAACTAAGTGATGCACCTGAAAGCCCAAGGAAAAGAAGAGCAAACGATATTTAGAAAATTTAGATTGAAATATTTTCAACACTGTTTTAAAATGTATCTTTTTTGCTTTCTTTGCTATGCAGAAACTTTTTATTTTGGAAAGAATTATTTTTGTCAGACTTTTGACATTATTTCATATGCTATTAATGTCTTACTCAGAAAATTGTTCCTATGCTTATATCTTGAAGTGTTTCCTCTGTTTTTCTCTTGTACTTTCAAAGTTTCAGTTCTTACATTGTGGTATTTTTCCTATTTTGAGTTTAATTGTATAGAGCAATAAATAAAGATCTACTGTCATTTTTTATATGTAGATTGCACTTTTCTCAGGTTAACTTGTTGAAGATGCTCTCTGCTTTCCAGAGTGTTTTGGGCACTCTTTGTTCGAGACTCAGATGGCTGTAATTATGTGAGTTTATCTCCAGGCCTGGCATTATATTACAATGGTCTATATATTAGTTCTATAAAGTTATAATAGAATTCAGCAGTGAATATAGGGCCCTCCACAATTAATTCCTAACTTTTAATGACTGCTTTAACCTCATTGTTTATTAATTATCTGATCACATTTTATATTATATTGATTAAATTTTTTTATATTGGTTAAATTGTATCAAGTCTAAGGTGCATACATTTATCAATTTCTTCTAGACTCCAAATTATTTGGTTCTACATTTCCAAAATACCTAATGAGCCTCTGGGTGTCAGCGGTGTCTGATGTATTATTCTGTTTTGTCAATTTTCAGAAATTTACAAGCTGCACTTACAATGACTTAGGAAAGCAAGGTAGGAGGGGTCGCTTGAAGCTAGGCATTCAAGTTTGGCCTAGAAAATATATTTTTAATATTTAATTTAAATTTTTTGTGTGTGTGTGTATGAATGTACTTTCTGCATGTAGGTTAGTGCACCCGTGTGGTGCAATGCTGTGGAGGTCAGAAGAGGGCGTCAGATTCCCCTAAAACTGGAGTTAAAGGCGGTTCTCAGCCACCATGTGGGTGTGGGGATCAAACCCGGGTCCTCTGCAAGAACAGTCGGCACTCTTAACCACTAGGCCATCTCTCCAACACCATATTTTATATTTTTAAACAATGATTTTGCTCAGCTTAAAACTCTTTATGGTTCTTTTTATGTTTCATTACTATTATTAATCTATGGCTTGCTATGAAAGTGTTCACAAAACACAGGTGCATATTGAGGTCATATTTTCTGTTCATGCCCTGAATTTCGGAGCTTAAAATGAGCTGTCAGCAATTAAATAAAGGAAAAAATAATAATATGAAAAAGCTACTAAAATTTAAACACATTTTATGAACAGTTTTGACAAGCTTTCCAACATTTCTCTACAGGTAAAACATGAATTTTAGGCAAGTAAACTTTCTATAACAGCTAAGGAGAGCTTGAGCACTGTTCCCTCTAGAGGATCCCATGGCGGTATCTGCCATGCAAACTACATAAGATGGAATAATAAAAGGGAAAGTAATTCAGTAGAAGCTAATCTGAAAGTCATCTGAAAGTCATAAAAATTGGACTTCTCATCTCTTTTATTTCCATTCTTAATATCATATTAAGTTCTGTCAACTTGTCATTCAATATAATATCTATGAATTACTTTTCATTTTTCTTTTTTTTTATTTATTTTTATTGATGCTTTGTGTATTTCATACATCATTTTCCAATTCAGTTCAGGCATATATCCCCTTCCCTTCCCCCCCACCCCACCCCTACCCATCACAGATCGTGCATTCTGCCGTAACTTTTCTGCATCTTTCTCTGCTTTTTTGTTTTGTTTTGTTTTCATTTTTTTTAACAATAGGTGATAATTTGTGAGTACAAGCATCCTTCATGTAAAACCAATTTGTAAGCAGTTGTGCCCAAACCCACACAGCTCATGGGTCCCACCATCCAGCAGGGGGGGCTTGTATGTTCAATCAGGTTGATCAAATGAGTGTCCAGTCTATATTGTTGTAGTTTCACCATTAACCCCAATCGAAGCCCTTACATTCTACCATGCCCCCTCTTCCGCAGATTGTTCCCTAGGCTTAGAAAAGGGGCACAGGTGGATGAGAAGCAAAACACTCTACTTTCTCTGGAGCTGATGTCTTGGTCTCTAGTCAGTTCTGGCTGTTTTCTTTCATGGGCTGCCAGCTTGTCCAGGCTTAACCTTTCGATCCTACTAATGAAGCACATGCAATTACATATTTAGGTATTTAAACAGTATAATATATAGCCTTTCGATCCTACTAATGAAGCACACACAATTAGATATATGGGTATTTAAACAGTACTAATTGTTATGGTAGGTTACTTTGGTATAGACACAGATGTTTGGATGGTATGTCAATTCATGATCTACATTTTCTTTTGTCAAGTATGGCAGGGTCTTCGTGTGATTTATAACATCTCCTAACCATTAGAGGATGTAAGCTTGTGACATCAGCCGTGGGTTATTCCTCCAAGGAGAGAGCCAATCAATACAGGAGCTCTGATATCAACAATGGATTATTCTACCAAGGAGATGTTGGCCAGGGGATCCAAGCCCCCACAAATGGTAAAGGCTCCTTGACTCCTAACTGGGATATCTGCAGGAAGAGAGGCGATAAGGCCCTGCTGTTGAAGACCTGATACAAACATGGAAAAGATGTATGGAGACCGCACTTGCAAGTATACAGATGGTCTCTGGGATGCCAGAAAGTGTTACCAAAGACCACTAAACCAATAAAGCAAATATAGTTCTCCTTGGGTCAAGCAAGACTCCTCCGTCAGCACCAGCTACACCTCATCTGCCTGGAAATACTGTGCAGCAGTGGCAGCCATATGTCTGTATATCCCAAATCTAATTGACTTTTCATTTTTCAATTGAATTTTTGTTTTACTGGAGTAGCTTTCCTATATTCTTAATACTCAGTAGATGTGGGCTCCATTAGGGCAGAGATTTTGCCTGTCTGGCTTAATATTTTATCCCTTAGGCCAATGCCTACATGTATTTCCTCATAAGTAGAGTCAGACGATCTATTTTGGCAGGAATAAATCAGAAATGATATTGCACTCTCAGTTCAGCATATTCTAAAGGCCCATCATGTAAGTTTGTGGCATAGTTGGTGATGTTAATTTCAATTGTTAAAGTACATTCTCCAGGTTTTGCATTCTAACATTAACTGCCATTTTCTGTTTGCAATTAATATGTAACATTTGAGGACTGGTTCTAGGCTGTATAAATATTATATGAGTCTGCAAGTTTTTGACTTTAGACTTTCTTGCCAATGATGATTCATGCCTGAATCAATTGCTTCTCTAATGGCCTGAACATGATTTTCTAATTTGACTTCTTTCTCTGCAGTTTTATTTGGAATTCTAATGCCATCAAGGACATTTCTTCCTTGGTTCATCTCTTTTTTATCCCAGTGATAAGTACTTGAAAAATAACCTTATAAATTAAAGGTTAATTTTTGGTCATTTTTTTCAGGGGTTTCAGTTCATAAAAGATTGAATTACATGGTGTGGCCTTGTGGTATGTCAGAATATTATTTTCTCCAAACCATGTGGTAGAGAAGACAGTTCTCCACACGGTTTCCTAGACATAGAGAGAAAGAGAGACTACATCTAGGGATATGTTATAGCTATTAAATGAATCATTCTGCTGATTATATTTGAGCCTTTTGATTCATGTATTTCTCAATGAATGGATCCACCAGGCAGAGACCAAGTCTTCAAGATATGAGTGTTGGATGAATAATGAAAATCCAAAATATGGGGTGGAGCTTCAAATCATTTGCATGAATGTATTCTTATCTAAAGTTCTGAGTTCAATCTTCAGGACTGCATAAACTCAGCCCAGTCCTACAATGTATAATCTCCAATCCCAGTAATCAGGAGGTGAAGGGAGTAGAGTCAGAAGTTCAAGGTCATCCTCAGCTGCATAGTGAATTGAAGGCAATCTTAGATACATGAGATCTTATCTCTAAATAAATATCAAAATTAAAACATAAACCAGAAAAACCCCTTTTAGTAATTCATATGCACTTAGAAATTAATTTTTAAGTTTCCAATACTTATATTTTCCTTATTTGTTGAATTAATAAGACATGACAATTGAATGCAACTCTTGGTCCTATGCTGAAAACTGAATCACAGTAAATTACCATAAAGTATATAATTGAGACAATATTACTCATGTTATAGCTCTATACATAATTCTGGGGTCCATAAATAATTCATAATTATGAAATGACATAATATCTACAACAAAACCTCTGTGCTATTGTGTGTGTGTGTGTGTGTGTGTGTGTGTGTATGTGTGTGTGTTTAGGGAAAACGAGAGAACAAATACATGGCAAAATAAAAATTCTTGAATTT
Source organism: Rhizomys pruinosus (assembly GCA_009823505.1). Lineage (NCBI taxonomy): Eukaryota > Metazoa > Chordata > Mammalia > Rodentia > Spalacidae > Rhizomys > Rhizomys pruinosus. The sequence continues at coordinate 4,079,729 of VZQC01005209.1, forward strand.
ATCCAGGGGAAGGAAATTATAGAGTTCTTTGTCCTATTCATATAACTTCTCAAGGTTTAAAATTTATTACGAAAACATTTCAAAAAATAGTACAAAACAAAATGCTAAAAATACTTAATAAAAAGATAATCATCAAAACATAAATGGTGTTACTCAGAGAACTTAATGTTACATAACACTGTTTGAAACCTTTAGTCTGAGGCTTTTGTTTTTTGTTTGTTTGTTTTTTACTTTGTAATTGTAGAAGATTCATCCTCCCTATATGTTCCAATATACTCTTGAACTGTGATGCAGCTTCCCAACAGTTTGAACAGTTTGAACTTTGAAAAAATTAAAATTCTGCTTATACTAAGATGTTCTTTGCTGCAAAAAAAGATGTTTAAAATATTGACGGTGTAAAATGTGTCTTTTTTTTTTTTTTTTTTTTTTTTTTTTTTTTTTTTTTTTTTGCTACGTAAGATGGTGTCCTTTTTCCTGTTCAGTGTAAGTTCCCAATCTCTTTGCCATCAAGACTTACAAGGTTTTCGGTGGTTAAGGATACTGCGGATCATTACAGGGCCATTTGATTTTATTTTAAGATACCCAGGTTTTGCTCTCAAATAATTTTCTCACTAATGGAAGTATTAGAAGCTTGTTTCTCAGTTATACCATCAAAAACAATGAAAAAACTTCCTAGCTAAAAAGGTCAGTTGTTCATTGAAAATGTGTCTCTAAGATGGGTAATTAATGCTGAGGGCACTTTACTGTTGGTAAGAAGGCAATTCTTCCATGTTATATAGAAAATAAAAAATAAACTTTTCCTATAAAAATGAAGTGTCAGTGAGTAGATCTAGCAGAACCAAATGGAGTAAGATGGAAGGGAAATATTGGATTCATTTTTAGTATACCTGTGGATATTTCTACTCATCAATCTTTGACTACTAGGTGATAAGTAATTCTTGTTCACATCCTAACCCGTTGTTTTTCTCTTCTAGTCTCCCAACATTGAGGAACAGAAATTCCTCCAACCTTCCTAACTTGAATTCAACATCTCTTGACTCTAGCTTCTCTAAGATTTGTAAAATTAGGTAAAATATAGATAAAAGTGACAAAATATATTGAATTGTGACACTTTCCAGCTTTTCATCTTTCAAGTCATATTCTTTATACTTACATGGGTAAGTGCGAAGAAAAGTAGCATGTATTTTAGAGGTAAAAACTGCCTATTACAATGTGTTATAATTTTAAATTTATTATGCTTTGAAATGTTTTGAGATTTAAAATATCCCCGAATAGACTCAAATCTTCATTGTAGCCTATAATGATCTTTGAGTTTTTGGCATTCCCGACTCCATCCCCTGAGTCGCGGGATTGTTGTTGTGTACCATTATAACTTGTTTGTGTGGTGCTGGGGATCAAACTCAGGGCCACATGCTAAACATTCCACAAAATGAGCTAACAACCACCTGTAACTCCAGTTCCAGGAGACCCAACACCCTCTTCAGACCTCCATGGGCTTTGCATACATGGGTGTACTTAACATGCATGCAGACACAATACTTATACACATAAAATAGAAATAAAAACAAACCTGAGTGACCACTGAGGGCTGTATCCTCAACTGACCTAGGAACAAAAACCTTGGTTAATCTGGGCTGTGTGTTCTTAAGCATCCAAAAGGAAAGTATAACCAGAAATAAATCATCAGTAAGGTCTTAGAAATTGTGCTTTATATATAAAACGAGAATCCTCCAAAACTTCAATGCCAGATGGGGACTACTGAGATATCAGGCTTGTGGACTGAGCGGCTACTGGGATTCCAGCTTCTTCAGAGTATAGACTGCCATTGTTGGACTACCCAGGCTGTGTCATGGAGGCCAGTGCAGGACTCGCTGGACCTCATTTGGTTGACCATGGTGGGGAGGGACCCCAGTTTGGAGAACGGGGGCAGGATTGATGGTTGTTTGGGATTGCCAAGGAGGAACCTTCAAGCACTTCCTTGGGGAAAACATGACATCTTTTAGCAAAAAGAAAGAAAGGAAGGAAGGAAGGAAGGAAGGAAGGAAGGAAGGAAGGAAGGAAGGAAGGAAGGAAGGAAAGAGAGAGAGAGAGAGAGAGAGAGGCTG